>VMDO01025155.1:0-28647 GCA_007922755.1 Pedetes capensis | reverse complement strand
ATATATATATATATATATATATATATATATATATATATATATATATATAGTTTGTTGTTAGGTACTATTGAGTTGGGTCTGACTCAAAGTGACTCTATATACAACAGAATGAAACACTACCTGACATTGCCATCCCCAACACTATTGTCAGTGCTTCTCTGCTATTCATAAGGTTTTTAATGGCTGATTGTTTTGGGAGTGGGCTCCTGGATCCGTCTCCCAAGCCTATAGCACCTGGTATTCCCAGGCTGTCTCCCATCCAAGGACTAATCAGGCCCAATCCTGCTCAGCTGCTGAGATCTGACAAGATTGGATGCCAGGGTGTTATGGCCATAGATCATACATCATATATACATATAATATTTGCTATACCTCTTGCACAGTTTGTACACACATATACAAACATATGACCATACATATACAAACATGAAAGATCTATTTTTTTAACAAATATATTTGGTACCTATTGAGAGTATTATTATTGACTAACTGGTATAACGTAAAAGGAAAAATGGTTAAAAATTTTGACTATTGAGAAGGATGAAGAAAAGTAATAAAGTTTAAAGAAGGAAAAGATGAGAAAAACAAATAAAGAGAAAATAAGAGAACAAAATAAAAAGTTCAGCCAGCACTGATTGGTTGTGTCTGTGTTTGACACCCAGTTCTTTCCCTGTGAGTCTTGCCTACCCTCTGGGTGTTGTCAAATAGTAGGTGCAGTGTTTGCTCCTTACCACAGTTGCGGATCAGTTCTCAGAGTGGACATACACCCTCTTTTCCCCAGGGTGATTGTACTTTGGGCCCCCCTACAAAGCCACCAGGACCCTTGAAGCTGCACCACTGCTCAGCTGTGTTCCCAGTTCTTTCTCCCTGGGTGGCTGCAGTCAATCTGCCAGACTCTGTGGCTTCAGCCATGATGAAGAATCCATACTGTGGGTGGGTTGCTTGGAGGTCATCTATTCCCCTGGGTGGGTCAGTAGCCCACCTAAGTGTATTTGTTTGGGAATTAGGCTGGCTGCAAGGTGCACCTGCATGCTTTATCTACTTAAGGCTGCTGAGTGACTCCGACCCCTGGATCTGTTTCATCTCACTGCTGTGTGCTGGGACTTCTCTCCCCAGTGCAGCTACTGCCAATTGTCCAGGGTCAGTGGCCTCAGCCTTCATGTATAGGGCCCAAGCAGAGGGTGGGCTGCCTCAAAAGTCCACCTGCCTGGGTGGGTACCCAGCCATAACTTACTCATCTAGGTGGAATGGCAGCATGCCTAAATGTTTGTTTGTGTATTTGGGAACTAGTCTGGCTCCTGGACAAGCTGGGTGGTGTGGTTCCTTAGTGCCTGGGGCTGTTCCCAGAGGAAGTGAAAGTGAAAGTGAGTCCTTTTGTCTGTCTGTCTGCACTTGTATGCATGACTATTTTCCCCTCCCACACACTGTGGCAACATATTCCCAGAGCCCCTGTTCAGTGACTAGTTGGTGTTTGTTGCCAGTCTGATCTACAGTTCAGGGAGCTCTGGTTTACCTGTTTGGGTGACAGGATTTTTTCCTGCTGAAACACTGGGTACCATGTTTCTGAGGGTGATCATGCTTGCTCCATCTTTCTATGCCATTTTTTAAAATCTGCATTGAGACTGTCTCCCCAACTCTTCTGTGGACTCTGCTCTTTTGTTCTGTTTCTCTGTTCAAGATAAAATCTGTATTTTGCAATTTTATCCCTCCTGACTCACTGGGTCTCTTGGAAAGTATTATCTGTCCACCATCTTGACTGGCTCCTACCTGGGAACTTTAAAAACATATCACTGCCCCAGCCCAAACATCAGAGATTTTGTTGTTGTTGTTGTTGTTAGGTGCCGTCGAGTCGGTATCCAACTCATAGCGACCCTCTGTACAACAGTGGAAACACTATTGTCAGTGCTTCTCTGCTGCTCATAGGGTTTTCAATGGCAGATTGATTTTTGGGAGGGGATTGCCAGGTCCTTCTCCCAAGCCTACAACTTCTGGTGTTCCCAGGCGGTTTCCCATCCAGGTACTAACCAGGCCTGACCCTGCTTAGCTTCTGAGATCTGACGGGATCGGATGCCACAGGGCTACCGCTGCAGGCATCAGAGATTTTAGGTAGTCTAATATGTACTGAGGGCTGGGATTTGGCTCAGTGGGTAGAGCGCTGTGCTGCAGTCTCTGAGGCCCCGAGTTCAATTCCCAGCACCGCAAAAATGGGAGAAGGGCCTGACAATCCACTCCCAAGGCAATCCAGAAGCATTCAGCCATTGAAAACCCTATGAGGGTCGCTATGAGTCGGATACTTACTCGACGGCACCTAACAACAACAATAACAACAACAACAAATATGTACTACTTCCACTCATAAAAGTGCCTCAGGCATTTTTAATTTGAAGTGCTTCTCAAACTTTAACATCATCAGAGTAACCTAGAGCGTATATTAAACATCAGCTTGCTGAGACCCAACCCCATATGTTTTGAATTACTAGGTGTAGGGGTGGGAACAAGAAGTCACAGGTCACTGAGTTTTGCAGGTGATACTGATTGTCTGCAGATTATACTTCATAACCAGTACTGTACTTATTATATTATAGTATTAATTATATGTGTCCAATCCACATATTTATTATTATTTTTTTCAGTTTAAGGGCAGCAAGTAGACACTAAAGTCCAGTGTTTGGTTAAATAATAGGAAGAGTTTTACAATTGGGAAAATCAACACTGTGGCCAAATAAACATTTGGTTAAAGAAAAAACTTGCTGATGGAAAAAAATCTTTATACAAAGGATGCTTGCTTGCAAATGTGTTAGTTTGAAATTATCCTCTAAGAAGAACAGATATTAGCAGACACCTGGTAAGCAATAATATGTTCAACAAAGCAGATTTTGTAGGAAACTCTTACATTTGGAAAGGAACTCAGATTCCTTTCCAAATATCTCCCTAAGCAACAGAATGAATGATTCACCTTTCCAAATCCTTGAGTATCGGAATAACTAAAGCAACACAGCATAATTTGCAGAAATAGAACTCCATTAAACTTTCCTAACCCGTGTAAGATGCCTGTGAGAAAATGTGCAAAATTGATCATCACATCTTTATTACTTGTGGAGGTTTAGAAGGGCACTCAAGGTTGGTTTGGGTGTTAAAATGTATGAATTGTCTATTTCCTGAAGAGTGTAAATCCTAAATGTCCATGAACATCAGTTATAGGAGACTCTAGGGCTTCAGTCACCTTGAAATTAGGAAAATGAGAAATTTGCCTTGTTGATTTCTTCCTGAGGGTGGATAGTTGAGAACTGAAGCTTTAACAGACTTGTGGAAGGAATAACATCAGTGGCTGGGAAGAGCTCAAAGTATTCTGTTAAATCATCTTTTTTTTCATCATACTATGTTTTATAGTGAAACAGGAGGGCATCCTTTTTTCTTGCCATACCCTGTCAATCATAGTTTTACTGGGAATAGAGGGGTTTTAAATACCTATTAAAGTAAAAATAAAGGAAAATTTCAGTAGAAAAAATTTATATCTGATGAACTTGGTTTTATACAAGAAAAATAAAAGCAGCAATGTATGAATTTGTCCTTGCATTGCTGTGGAATGAGGATCTAACTAAACTTTTATAGACTTCTATTTTTCCATTCACAGTTAGAAATGTGGGCCATCCTATAGCCTTTCTTGACCTGAATTATATTACTTCAGGGTGATGCTGTTTAAAGTGAGAATATTATTAAGGAAGACTGGAGAGAGCTTAATAGGACAGAAAGAGAGATCTTATTAAATTATACAGCAGGCATTATAATATAGATTATATAGTCTATAATGTTAAAAAAGCCTTTTTAGTGTGCTCTTAAAATAAGATAATAAAAAGACTATATAAATTATAAAATAAATACCAAAGTGACATCATAGGTACAGTCAGATTTTATCTATACATAAAATTGGCAATGAAAAAGAACTGGCTGCCACAGAGTTCTGTATGTGTGTATATATCTATGTATGTATTTATTTTTGTTTTTTCTTGAGACAGATTCTATGCAGCTCAGACTGGTTTTGAACTCTTGATCCTCCTGCTTCAGCCTGCCAAGTGCTTGTACCATCATGTCTTGCTAAAAGTTCTATTTTTAGACAGGGACTTAAACCACTTGTAGAAATCTTTCTGAGATCTGGATGGACTGAATCAGACAAGTTGATGTAATAGTATGACATGTGAAGTTTGGCACTTCTTAATAGGTCTTCAGTCTTAGTCTTTGAGGACAGCATACTCCTCTGTATCTCCTCCCAGATCCTCTTGCTCTTGTCCAATATTCATGTTCCTCTTCCTCTGTGGCATTCCATTTTCTCTATGTTCACACTTTCTTTCACTTATTCCCACATAACTTCAATGATAGCTTGTATATTAATCATTCCTGAACACTGGATCCTAGACCTGGATCACTTAATGATTTTAGAAAAACAATAACGGCAACAATTCCAAGAAGTATTTGAGCAAAATCTAACAGAAGCTAAAGGCTATTTGAGGGAAGTGAAGGAGGGGGAGTCTTTTAAGGACACTATCAAGTTTTGGCATAAGCAGCAAGAATCATACCTGCATCAATCAAAATAGAAGATGTAAGACACTTTTAGTGTTAGAAAAGTGAATTCAAGTGCAGACAGAACAAAGCTGATCAGGCAATATTTTTCAGGATCCAGTGTAATTCAATAATAGCTGCCATTTCTCTGGAACTTCCTCAGATTAGTAAAAGAAAATTATTTATAGCAGTAGTTTCTGCCCACTAATACTCTGCTGTCAGTAAAAGATGTTACAATGATGAGCTTGTAAGTCTTTAGCCTACATTTGTTGTGTAGTAAAATACCTCTTGGTGTCATTTAAATGAACTTCCATTTAGAGGTCTGACTTTTAAACATTTTATTAATTTACTTTACTAGTTTAGTGTTTTCTTCCTTTTGCTAAAAGCATACCTTGTTCTTTTATGTTGTGGTGTTGAATTTAGTAAGTAGTTTTTGGCTTGTAATTAACCATTTTTTTGAGGAAAAAAGAATAGTATCCTGTTTTAGGGGTGGTTTGGAACCAAAAAGCCCACTGGGACTTGGAAAACAGTTTTCTCAGTCTTCACCACGGTGCTTCCATATGGATGTCGTATTCCTCATCCTGAGTGTGTCATTTACAGCTTGCATCTGATTTATATATCTATGGAAGTTGAGCATGTTCCTGTTGCCAACATGAATAATGAAAAATTTGAAAATTTAGCCAATAGCACCAAGCTGTTTGGTTATATAAGCAAGGATAAAAGGAGACTTTGAAATAAATAAGCTTTTTTATTATCACATTAAATATGTATGTTGTAACATAAAATATCCCAGGGTTTTACAATGTACGTATGCAGGCCCTGAAGATGTCTCTTTATATAGTACAAAATCTCATAAACTGTTCATCTGACCAAAGAATATCCATCTTTCTTTTGTGGTGGAGGAGCGAATTGAGCATAAAGCCATGTATAATGAAAATGGTTCTTTCCTCAGGGTTCTGTTCTCAGAAATAGTTCACCTTAATGGCTGCCCTCATTTGTGTAGTCACTGTACTTTCTTTGATGGATCATGATGACATTGAGAGATGCTCTGGAAAAGATGAGGATATTGTGGCAGAGTAGTTTAATATATGCAGAAAACTCTCCATCACAGAATTGGTATTGGATTCAGGCTATATCTACATGACAAGTTCAGACCAATCTGTTGCTGCTGTTTTCTTTTCTTTTCTTTTTTTAATAAGGTCTCACCACATCTGGCCAGTCTGCATGTTTTGATTGACTTGTCCTGTGCAGTGGGAAATTCACCCTCATCCAAATATATCAAAACACAGACTCCCCATTTAAAAGTTGCAAAGTCTAGAAAGATTACTTTTCTGTGTGTGTTTTGATATAGCATTGGCCTGCCAAAGATCTCAAACACTCTTCTCAGTTCCTCACAATAATCTATTTATAAGACTATTTTATAGATATTTTACTTAATAGTTCTGGTGAAATTTGATTCAATATTCAATAATGCTATTTTTATTTAAGTGTAAATTTAGAATTTTATTTAAATAACTCAAAAAATAAACACTAAAAGTAAAAAATTCAATAAATGGGCAGTTGAAATGAACACTTATTATTATTTTTTTTGTGTGATACTGGGAGTTGAACCAGGGCTTTACACTTGGTGAGTGCTGGACCACTAAGCTGCACCTCCAGCTTTATTTTACTATTTTTGAGACAGGGTCTCACCAATTGTGCTGACTGCCTCTGGTCTCGAACTTGTGATCCTCTTGCCCCCACCTCTGGAGCCACTAGGATTACAGGTATGCTCCACTTCTCCCAGTGATTTGAACACTTTTCAAATGAAGAAGTACAAATGGCCAATAGATACATGAAAAAGTACTCAACAACTTTAGCCATTAGGGAAATGCAAATCAAAACTACATTGAGATTTCATATCACCTTAGTCAGAAGGGCTATCATCAAGGAAACAAACAACAGCAAATGCTGACTAGGATTTGAGGTACAAGGAACTCTTATTCACTATTGGTGAGAATGTAAATTAGTCCAGCCATATAGAAATTAGAAATTAAAAATAGAACTACCATATGATCCAGGCTTACCACTTCTGGGTATATAACTAATAGAATCAAAATCAGCTTACTACAGAGATGCCTGAATACTCATGTTTATTACAACACAATTCACAATAGCCAAATTATGGAGTCAGTGTAGGTGCTCCTCAACAGATGAGTGAATAAAGAAAATGTGGTATATATACACAGTATGGAGTTTTACTCAGCCATAAAGAATGAAATTATATCATTTGCAGGAAGACCTGCAAACTGGAGACCCCCATGTTAAATGAAATAAATCTGTCTCACAAATACAAGTATTGCATGTTTTCTCTCATATAAGGAAGCTAGGACAGAAACAAAACAAAAGACATGCAAGTTAAAAGGGAAGTGCTAGGGATGGGAAAGGAGAAAGGAAGTAGATAATAAAGAATAATAGAGGTGGTAAACATGATCACAGTCCATCACAAGCATGTATGTCATTGTTAGGTGCTGTTGGGTTGGATCTGACTCACAGAGATCCTGTATGCAACAGATTGAAACACTCCCTTACACTGCATGTCCAGCACTATGTCAGTGCTTCTCTGCTGTTCATAGGGTTTTTAATGGCTGATTGTTTCAGGATTGTTTTGGGAGTGGGCTACCAGGTCCTTCTCCCATCTTTATGGTGCTTGAGATCAAACCCAGGGTCTCAGAGAGAGCAGAGCAGCACTCTACCAACTGAGCTAAACCCCTTGGAAATGTTACACTGAAACTCCTCTGTATAATTACTATAAGCTAATAAAAAGGTTTTTATTTATAGATAATGGGAATAGGTAACAAGTGTCAAAAATTGATT
The DNA here is from genome assembly GCA_007922755.1 of Pedetes capensis. Lineage (NCBI taxonomy): Eukaryota > Metazoa > Chordata > Mammalia > Rodentia > Pedetidae > Pedetes > Pedetes capensis. The sequence goes on along the minus strand of VMDO01025155.1, from coordinate 21,234 downwards.
TATGTCCCATTGTTACCTGCTGAACTGTGAGAAAAGGTTGGAAAAGAATAAAGGGTGAGGTACTGTGGTACATACTTATAATCCTGGTATTAGGGAGACTGAAGCAGGATAATCTTGAATTTGAAGCCAGCCTGGGCTACATAGTGAGACTGTTTCGAAAAACCAAAACCAAACCAAACATACAAAAAGATAATAAAGGCCATCAGTTTTCCTTGAAAGCTCAGCTCATTTTTTCTCTAATCCTGTGATGAGTCTAAATCTATGATCATTCATGGATGGAGGTAAAGTAGAATATAATTCTGGAAAAAGAAAAATACTGAACCATATCTGTACGAAAACACTCAAGGGAAAAATATTCACTTAGTGATGCTTAGATAAATAGTGTCTGACAACCAGTTTGACTGATTAATTGCCTCCTTCTCCTGGCTCTGACCTAAGCAACTTAGTTGGCTAAATTTGAGCAATTGTTTTGGTACACAAACATTGCCTGTAAAAATGTTATTAGAGAGAAAAAAAAGTCACTCCAGTCCATTTTAATACTTTTATATACATATATGCATTTATAAACAACATACAGTATTTTGCCTGTGGTATAAATGTACAAAAAGAATATACATGCTTACTTTTTTCCATTCATACATTAGGATTTGTCCTTGTTTAGATAAATACATGTATATATGCATGTATATTATTCTTAAAGTTAAAAAATGGAAGGGTTCATGCTGTTTTTCTGGAAAATGAAATGTCAAAATTTCTATCTTATTCTAAAAGTAATTTTTTCATCGTCTAATAAAACAACACCTTGGAGCCATATCACTGTGGCATCAGATCCCATCAGGTCTCAGAAGCTAAGCAGGATCAGGCTTGGTTAGAGACCGCCTGGGAACACCAGGTGCTGTAGGCTTGGGAGAAAGGCCCAGCAACCCACTCCCAAAAAACAATTAGCCATTGAAAACCCTATGAATAGCAGAGAAGCAGTAACAATACTGCATTGCCTGTTGTACATAGGGTTGCTATGAGTGAGACATTGAGTCGATGGCACTTAACAACAATAAAAGAACTGCTCACTTAAGTGAATTCATTGGGGGGAAACCCTCCAATTAGTGGGAAGAAGCAGATAGAAAGTTGCACCAGACCTTGGCATTCTGTTCTCAGAGCAAATCTAGACCACCCCACTTCTCCAGGATCTTAAGCTCCCTTGCTCTTCTAACTTCTTATTTGTTATGCTTCACAACTCAACATCTACCATTGGATAGTTTGTCTTTTCCCTTCTTCTTTGACTGACAGTTTTAGACTTGCTTTGTAACCTCCTCCCTGTCACAAGAGCTTTTCTTCCTATTCTGTGCTGTAACTTAGGTGTCCAGGGAGGCTTATGGACTCTAGGCTTCTGCCTTTTCTATTCCCTTCCCTTTTCTCTTTTGAATTCTTATCTCTAGGCTCTACTACCCATGACTTGTTGTTGTTGTTTTTAGGTGCTGTCAAGTTGTGCCTGACTCATAGTGACCCTTATAGGGCTTTCAATGGCTGATTGTTTCGGGATTGCCTTGGGAGTGGATTGCTGTGTCCTTTTCCCATTTTTGCGGTTCTGGGAATCAAACCCGGGACCTCAGAGACTGCAGAGTGGCACTCTACTAACTGAATTAAATCCCAGTCCCCCCATGACTTCTTGTTGTTACGTGTTGTAGAGTCATGTCTGATTCATAGTGACCCTCATAGGGTTTTCAATGGTTGATTGTTTTGGGATTGCCTCTGGAGTGGATTGCCATAACCTTCTCCAATTCATGACTTAGTCATGCAATAATTGCTGGTGAGGCTTATTGGTATGGATATCCTAATAATACTTTCTTATGCATTCCTCAATGGAATACAACTTCGAGTAAGTGTTTTTACATGCAAAAATCAAACTGAGAGAAAGAAGCAGGTAACTTAAATTAGATGTATGTAAGGTACCTAACAGAGAGCTTTGACATAGCACTCAAGAAATGATAATTACTACTATGGAGATCTAAATATAAATAAATGTTAGGGTTGGTTTTCATGGCTTATATCTTTTCATCCTCCACATGCCTGTCAGCTTGTTGTGCTGTGGGGGCTTGAGTGTTGCTATGAGGCTGAAAGTCATGCCATTGGTATCTCAGATATCAGCAGGGCCACCATGGTGGACAGGTTTCAGCTGAGCTTCCAGACTAAGACAGACAAGGGAGAAGGTCCTGGCAGCCCACTCTTGAAACAATTGGCTGTTGAAAACCATGTGAGTAGCAGAGAAGCACTGTCAAATAGAGTACCAGAAAATGAGCTCCCTCCCCACAACTCCAGGCTGGAAGGCACTCAAGAAATGGCTGGGGAAGAGTTACCTCCTCAAAGTAGAGTTGGCCTTCATGACAGGAATGGAGTAAAGCCCCTGGAACCTCCTTTTGCTGGTGTGGTGTGTCTCAAAATGAGAAGAAACATAGTGGCTGCAATGAGGGACTCAAAAAGACCATGTGCATGACATAACATTGGGTAATGTTTCATTTTGCTGTACTTAGGGTCACTTTGAGTCAGACCTGACTCTACCACACTTAACAGCAACAACATATCTTTTTATATTCCCCAGTTTGGATTTACACTAATACAGACCAAGATATTTCTTTTGTATAAGTTGATAAAGAATAGGGAACTGCTTACTGATTTACTTCTTTTTCTATTATTGGGAGTCCTGGGGGAACCTCCACACCTAGTTCCAGAGGGCAGAGAAGGGTAAGAAGCTTAGCAAGAACTGGAGTATTTGATTTCAACCTTGCACATACATAATAGGTCACATGAAGGTGAAAGTACTGATGGTCACTATTAAAAAACTAAAGATAGGAAAGGGGGCTATGTGCAAAAAAATTTTGTTCCTGATTTTCTTTTAAAAATGTGAGAGATAGAAAACACATTGTAAATACAATATACCTCACTCATATTCTATGGCTTGTTTTTCAAAGAATAAATATCATCTGGGACTACATATAAAAAAGTATTCCTTTCCATAAGTACCATAAAATTTTGTTATAATTGCATACTTTCTGAGTGACCTTTAAGCTATGATAATGTTTGAAGTTGCCTTTCCCAATGGATGAGTTTCAATTATAAGGTGATAGTTATAATAGCTCAGGTCACAGGTGGAATAATCGAATATTGTTAACAATGGCATTTGATTATGTTTCTTCCTTTTTCCAGATGGTATGTCAATTTCCTCATGAAATCAGAGACCATGTGGATTCATTATTGGTGGGGTTGATGGTATTTCTGTTTTATAACCATGTAATAAATTAGCATTTAATAATGAGAGATTTCATCTTAAACTCAGAGGTTTCCTTTATTTTTTTAGATTTTTGCCAGGAGAAGCAGGGGAACCATTCAGAAAATACAGGAGATAAAAATTCTATCTGGCAAGTGGATCTTGGATCTTTGCAATCATTTGAGTTGTCAGAATATTATTCTATGCTACAAAATTAAAAAGAATCAAATGCCAGAAATCTCTGAGCCAAAATTCTCTTGAGTTCACCAATTTTTTTTATTCCTGTTTCCAGGGTTTTTTTCCCAACACACTGTTTTCTTCATCCTGGTTATTCTTTTTAAACTCATTTCTCACATGGAAAGAATCATAAATACAATTTTATAAAAATGAAGAATTCTTTCAGAAATGCAGATCTGCATGAATATCCAAGAAAAAAAAATACACAATTACCACATTTTTAAAAAATCTGGCTTAGTGATTATTTTATTAGGTCATGGATGGTTTAGGTTAGGACTTTCAGGACTGATGTTTTGCTTTTAGATATCCCACTGAGTTGCCATGTTGACACAGTATTCTTGCAATCTCATGTTTTGGCCTTAGTATCAACCTGAGTCTTGGGGTGGTGTTATCATTTCTATTAAAATGGTTAAAGAATATGTGTTATCTCTATGGGTGTATATGTATGTGTGTGCTGGCATCACATATACCAACATCTTGCTATAATAAAGGTTTTGGAGTTCATCTTTGATGAAACATAAAATTTCTTACTTTATAGAGGCAATTACAGAATGATTTGCTTTATTATCAAATCTGATCCTTTAATATAGAACAGTGTATTTCTCAATCTTTTAATACATATTTGTAATTCATTTTCCTTCAGGAAAAATAAGGGAAAAATATGTCACCAAATATGTGGATGAATATATAAATGGCATTTTACATTCTATTTATTGACATTTAGTCCCCTGAAAGTACCTACGACTGCTTAATTTACTATTAAATGAAAAATGGGCTATTTTCAAAAACAGCTACAACATTGTATTGCACTGATACAGCTTAATGCTTGTGTTATCAAGAGAAAGATATTAAGAGGATTTATAATGTACGTGGAAATGTCAGCTATGGTATTCTGATGTTTCAATGAATCTTTGCTCCTCAAATTATATTCAGTGGTTGCTTCTGGTTTAGGATTACATTTTTTAAATATCTCCAGAAAAATTTAGACAGAAATTTGAAAAATTTGTTAGTAATTTCTTATGCTTCTTTTGGAGTTGTGGGACTTGATTTACTTGTGCACTTATTTAATTGCCCACATCTTTTACTTTTATGGCAGATAGATTCACTGCTACTATCACTCTGAACACTATATTCAACTCAATTCATTATGTTGATTTAAAAAGGCTTCTCAAAGACAGTATAGTACTGTTATTTTTCTTTATAGCTAATATGAAGCCACATTTTAAAGAATGCTGTTGCTTGACCTTGACACTGAATAAAGATGAAGGTGATTCTGAAATAAAAACATAGATATTTTATGAGTGGCTAAGTAGGTTATTAGCCTGCAGCCATACCACTGTGTCTTCAGATCTTGGAAGCTAAGCAGGGTAGGACCTGGTTAGTATTTGGATGGGAGACCACCTGGGGACACCAGGGGCTCTAGGCTTGGGAGAAGGACCCAGCAACCCACTCCCCCCAAAAAATCAGCCATTGGAAACCCTATGAATAGCAGAGAGGCACTGATAATACTGCTTCTCCTATTATATGTAGGGTCATTATGAGTTGGACACTGACTCAACGGCACCTAACAGTAGCAACAAGTAAGTTAGTAGTTGTCACCAAAGCATTCATATAAACACCAGTAGGCATTTTTGAAGCTGTTAAAGACTGGTACTGCATGACCAGAATATGTACTATAGCTGTGCCTTTTGGTTGTGGGAACTATGGTGGTCCCCTCCTCCCTTTCTGCACCTCATGGTCACTTTTTAGATGCCTCTGTAGTCTAAAATATTTGTACGAAGATGTAGAAAGCATTGAAATATGTTTAGAATATTTTGAACTTTTTTCATTTTAGATATTGTTATTGTTAGGTGCTGTCAAGACAGGAACAATTCTTAATTCAGGGAGATAGAAAAATGTTGACAAAGAAAAAGAGTGACACTTAATCCAAGTATAGATTATAAATATATGATATCTTAGATGTATATATAGTTTTCTGGAGATCAGCATTTGTAATAGAAATCTTCCTTCATGATGGCAAAGCACTAGATCTATTTGAAACAAAAATAATTTAAACATTTCACTGCAACTGCTATCTATCTATCTATCTATCTATCTATCTATCTATCTATCTATCTATCCATCCATCCATCCATCCATCTATATATCCATCCATCCATCTATCCATTACCCATCTAATTTGTTGCTGGGACATTTGAATATAAGTTTCCTATATCAGGACACTTCACCTCTAAATACATCAACATCCAAGTGTGACATGCCATTGTCACACTTAAGACAATCAATGTTGTTGTTGTTAGGTACCTTTGAGTCAAGTCGGACTCATAGAGACCCCAATGTATAGCAGATCAAAACACTTCCCGATTCTGTGCCAGGCACACGATCTTGTTTATGTTTAAGCCCATTGTTGCAGACACTGTGTCAATCCATCTGATGGAGGGTTCCCCCCCCAAAAAAAAAAGACAATCAATAGTAACTCTGTAATACCATCTACTATACATTCATATTCAAATTTCTGCAATTATCCCCAGAATGATGTTTAGAGCTGAAACAAATGTCTTAATATAATATTTTGTCAAGTGAATCAAGTTCTCATATCAATATGTTGTAATTCTATTTTCACAAAATACCTGGAGTAATTGGCCATTGAATAGGCTTGGGGTTTTCATGGCACCAAGCCACCAACTGAACCCACTAGAGTAATTTGCTGGAATGAGAAATGCTAACTGCCAAAACCAAAGAATGTTAATCAGCAACCAGCCTGCCCATGATTTCCAAGGTGCTAATCACTTCGAAAAATTGCCTCTCATTGGCTCAGTCTATAGATAATTACTAATTGAAAAACAGCTAGACTAGTGGGAAGGTATATTAGCATGTTAATAGGTCTTTGTGCCTATAGGCTTTGGATTATAAATGATCGGAGACTGAGACATCGTTAGCCAGATGGGCAGGATTAATTAGCATGCCAGTATTACCTGGCATCCTATGGTAGTAGACAGTAAACAAAGTGACCATAACTATTCCAGCATAGTTTATCATTAAATTGCTTGCTCTTGGTAGCTAGGCATAGGGTTTTGTCCTCTAGTTGTAGCACTAACCAAGAATCAAAAATTCTAGATGCTAAGGCCTCTGAGGTCCTGAGTTCAATTCCCAGCACCAAAAAATGGGAGAAGGACCTGGCAATCCACTCCCAAGGCAATCCCGAAACAGTCAGCCATTGAAAACCCTGTGAGGGTCGCTATGAGTCGGATACCGACTTGACGGCACCTAACAAAAACAACAACAATAACTAGCAAAATGTTTGGTCTTTTTCTTCCCTGGGCTAAAATCAATCTTCATGTGCTTTGATTTCCTCCATTCTTAAAAACTAAGAACCTTATGACAGAAAAAGACCACTACTGAGATTCTAAACACCTAGATTCTAATCCTGACGTTGCGTGACTGATTTAATCTCTATGTCTCTTCATCTGTAAAATAAGGAGACTGAACTAGAAATTCTCCAAGATCCTTTCCAGCTTTGAGATTTTATGAGACTGTATAGACTCATGCTCAGTAACAGATGTGGACTAAGAGGAGAAATAGGCAAAAGCAAATATGTTTCACTACAGCAACTGATTCCAGTATTTCAAGTGAAAGCAATTTCTATAGACAAATGTACCAGGGGTGGATTTTACATTTCCCAAATCATGCAGGCTGCCTTATTGGCTTCCTAGGTGGATAACCTTTTCATGTAAGGAGATGATTGTTTTGTTTGTTCTTTTCTGGAACTATTGTTTCTAACAGGTACTATGAGAATCTTAGGAAGGAAAGAGGGAAGAGAGTCACATCTCAGCTCATCAGGAATTATTGAAGGCTCTGTTGAGCTCAACAGGAAGAAGTGATAGTGTTTTTCTTTTTTTTATCTCAGTGGTTTTGATTGCACCAAGGTAAAAATTGGCAGAGTAAAATCCTTCTATGATCGTGACATGAAAAGGCCAGTTTTTATCAGAAGAATACCTCCTTCAAGTAGTGCCTGGTTTGGAATGAAAAAAAAAAAAAAAATATATATATATATATATATATATATATATATTTTTTTTTTTTTTTTTTCCCCCAGTACTGGGGGTTGAACCTGGGGCCTTGCACTTACATGCTTTGCAAGTGCTGTGCCACTGAACTACATCCTCAGCTTATTTTTTAATTTTTAAAATTTTTTACTTTTCTGAGACAGGGTCTTGCTAAATTACGCAGACTGCCTCTGGTCTCAAACTTTCGATCCTCCTGCCTCCACTTCCCAAGTCATTGGGATCACAGGCATGCGCCACCATGCCAGCCTCATTAGAGATATTTTTAGTATCAACAATAATGATAATAACTAACATTTAATGAGCACTTACTATTTGATGGGCATAGGACCAAATGTTTTATAAGGATTACAATTATTATTAATCCTCATGAAAGAACTATGACTTTGGATTCTTAATTGTCTCATTTAACATTTGAAGAAACTAGAGCCATGGGTATAGGCCACCCAACTCAGAAAAAGGATAGAGCTAGACTTTCAATTTGATGCATGCTCTCATAGTGCTCCCTGTTGTTGCTGATGCGGTGTCTCAGGTTACAGAAGGCTTGGGGTCAGCTCAACCACATTTATAGCTCCATGTCTCCTAGAAGAGTATCATTCTGGGAATCCTTATAGCTTGTTTTTTGTCTTCTCTGCTTGTGATTGTTTCTATTGTGTGCATCATATTCCTCAGTAGCTTTTTGAGTTTCTAGGCAGGGTACTTGGTGAGTCTTTTATAGAAAGGGTTTAGGAATTGGGGAGTTGATCCCTTAGGTCAATTTGGTTCTGTCTTCAACCCATATGTAACTTATAGCAAACATTTCAGTTGGGACAAGTACAACTTCAGTGCTGGCACTTAGCTGCATTTCAGCATGACACCCCTGACCTGTCATTTTCATGTCTGACAGTTAGTAGATGGCATTGATAAATTATATTTGAAAATTGAGTGTATTAATGTGTAGAGTTCTTCAGAATACTACAACAAGGTAAGTAAGACACACTGCTTATGACCTTCATTTGGTTGGAAAATTAGTGTCATACTTCTGTTATTTTGGTTGGCAATGTACCTTTGGTCCCCAATGTTTGGTCCCCAATGTACCTTTGTCTCTACTGTGTCTAACAATGGTTCAATAGACAGCATAACACTTAAGAGCAAAATTTAGTTAGAGATCTCAGTTTTATTTAAAATGTTCTTTTCTTCTCAACCAAAATTTATCTTTTCATATAAAAGGTAGAAGGGAATTTGAGAATTATTATATTTAAATAACTATTTTGATGTGATTGATATATCTATAAAATATACAGTATTTCACTGTTTATTATTAATCAAAGTAACCTGATACCTGTCCCCAAAATGGCTCTCATTCCATTGCTGTACAACACTGGTAACTTAATTTATAATTGTTAATAATAACAATGATAATTATCATTTATGAAATTTTTCCTATTTGTCAGGCATTTGGCCAAATATTTTATGCATAGTCTATCACTTAATCTTCAAATAATCTAATGAAATAAATGTTAATATTATCCTCATTTTAAAAAATAAAATTCCATTTATTTATTTATTTAGATGGCATCTTACTATATAACCTAGGTTGATCTGGAACTCACTGTCCTTCTGCCTCAGCCTTCTGATTGCTGGGATAACAGATATGTGCCACTATACTCAGGTAAAATTCCTTTTTAAATGAAAAAAAATTATCAAAGCAATATATGCATATGTTGAAGAGTAAAGAAGAACTTGCAGTACAAAGCAACCTTGCATATTGTTTCTATTTACCCCAAGTTCCACACCCTCTCCCCAGAGCAACTTTTAGTTATTTCTAATTCTTTGACATTTATCTTTAAAACTGTAGATATATGCTAAAGCTTCTATTTAATGAAGTGAGTTGGGTCTCTATTATGTTATTCCATTTATATTAAATGTTTAGAATAGATAAATCCATGCAGATGGAAAATAAATTAGTGGCTGGCAGAGGCTGTGGTGGGGGATGGAAAGTGACTGCTTGGCTGCTTAATGGGTATGGGGTTTCTTTTGGGGGGTGATGAGCGCATTCTGAAATCAGATAGTTGGGATAGTGTGTGGCACTGTGGATGTTCTAAAAGCCACTGAATTGTAAAATTTAAAATGGTTAAAATAGTGTGTTTTATGTTATATGAATTTACCTTAATAAAAAATTAGCTGGGTGCGTGGTGCACACCTGTAATCCCAGTTATATGGGAGGCAGAGGCAAGAGGACCATGAGTTTGAGGCCAGAGGCAGTCTTCACAACTAAGACTTTGTCTCAAAATAAATATGAGAAAGGGTGCTGGAGACACATCTCAGTGGTAGAGCCCTGGGTTCAATAGCTAATACTGTTAAAAAAAAGATTGGCTAGAAAACTCAATAACATTACCCTTTTACTTATCAGTGTTTCATAATTTCATTGTGTTTAGTTCTTTTTATCATCCTTTCTTTTAGCATTGAGGACATTGAGGTAGAAGAGGTTGATTGACTTTCCCAACATCATACAAGTAGTAAACCCAGGATACGGCCTTAAGGAGTGTCACTCCATAGACTGCACACATGGCTACCATCCAACTCCTCCCTCTAAAATGACATTTTGGTGAATGAAACTACGTATGCAGAAAGGAAATCAGACCTTTGATTAATCTTCAATTATTTACAAACATAAAATTTTTCTCATACATGTGAAATTTTACTTAAAATATGCTATTTATATTGTACCATATCACTTTGCTGATCCAAATTGTCATGAAGCATTATATGAATCTCTATACATGAAAAGAGGAGTCTACTAATGGATTAAAGAATGACGTTAAACTAAAGTGAGGGGTTATGAATTTACAAGAAGTCCAGTTTGGCTCATGAGAGATTACTATAGTTTACTTTTAATGTCTGCTTAAAGAAGTGGGTTTGGGATTAAGCCATTACTAATCACTGTTACATTTATGCATAACCCTTGACTGCTAATAGTATGAGGCAACTGCATTCCATTAGCAATCTTAGCAGCAAAGCGAAGATGTATAATTGACTCTTAGTGTTGACTAGATATGTCTAATAAGTAGCTGGAAGTAAAGAGTTTGTGTTCAGTTTCCAAAAGTGACAGGAAGTCTCCTTTTATTATAGCCAAGGAAGGGTGGAGGAGAAGAGAATCACTCTTCCCTCCCAGGGTCAATGGATCAATCTTAAGAAATGACATCAAATATTACTAAAGGTTGAGAGGATTTAAGCAAGGAATAAGAAATGGTGCCCCAGAAAAGCAATGTGTTTTGCAAACTAATCCCTGTACCTTATAGCCCTATGCTCTCCTCTGTTTCAGTATTTTGTTTAGCATTCAGTAACTCAATAAGGAAACAAACATTTATTATGCATTAATTATGCCAGCACTGCAAAAATGGGAGAAGGATGTGGCAATCCACTCCCAAAGCAATCTCAAAACAATCAGCCACCAAAAACCCTGTGAACAGTAGAGAAACACTGACATGGTTCTGGGCATGGCACAGTGTTGTGTTAGGGAGTGTTTTGTTCTGTTGTACATAGGGTTGCTATGAGTTGGACCCGACTCAACAACACCTAAAAATAATAACAAACAATAATTAGACTTTGTCAAGGAAACCACTGTGTTAGGTTTTGTGAAGACAATACAGCATGTAGAAAACATATCCACTTTTGAGAAATTTATGTCAATCAGATTGGTAGGCAAGGTGGACAAACAACATGAAATTCCTAAGGTGGTTTTTTTTTTATTCAAAATAAGAATTTAATCATATTCTTGGTGATGCAGGTGACAAGTGCTAAAATAATCTAGAGATAATTTTTTTCTGTTGATATGAGATCAAATAGTTTCTTCTTTTTTTAACCTCACATTAAATAAAATATCTCCTTTCACCACATCTCTTGTCAAACCCAAACATACCTTTTGAAAAGTTTGTGGCATAGTGCTAAAAAACCATGAGTATGGATGGGATTTGGGTCCATCTTTGGTCTTTTGCTAACTTTTGGACCGTAGGTTTCTTAATTATAAAATGAAGACAGGGGCTAGGGTTTAGCTCAGTTGGTAGAGTGCTGCTCTGCACTCTCTGCGGCCTTGGGTTCAATCTCCAGCACCACAAAAATGGGAGAAGGATGTGGTAATCCACTCCCAAAGCAATCCTGAAACAATCACTATGAATTGGACCTGACACAAAGGCACCTAACAACAACAAAATGAATAAAATAATTGTGATTATCTCATAGAATTTTTCTGAGGATTAGTGGTGATAAAGCACTTAGCATATTGCCTAATATACAATAAACAGTGATACCATTTATTAATAACATTAAAGAAATTGCCAAAATTAAAAAAAGCTTAGTCCTAAATCTAACTCCAAAACCCAGCAACTGATATCATCTTGGTGTCTTCCAGCCTTTGATCATATGTAGAAATTATTTTTTTCTATTTATTTACATTAGTATTTTATTTATAGGTGTTGGTGGAGTACAGGGTAATCAGTCAGTTTGTATATCCATTATGCAACTATCAAATCAGTATTGCTTACACTTCCATCTCCTCAATTATTTTACAGAACTAAGTAAACAAAGAAAGGTAAGAATTTTAGTTAACATATAATGATAGTTGTATGCGACCATGGATTATATCATGATTTTTTTTCCCTTTCCTTTTTCCTCTTTTTTTCCTGTTTTCATAGAGTTGCATCCTGTATGTTGTGTTTTTCTTTCCCTCCTTTTCCTTTCCCCTTTCCCCAAGCTCTGTTCCCTCCCACTAGTCTCCTCCCCTTCATATTAGGTCCACTTGTATTTTCCTACCTTAAATAAGTATGATTGTATATTTATACATATATACATATATATGTGTATGTTGTTGTTGTTGTTAGGTGCCGTCAAGCATGTAGGTATGTATAAATATCTTTTTCCTTTAAGGTTGCTTTAGCTCCTGTATATGAGAGAACATGTATTTCTCTTTATGAGTCTGGGTTATTTTCCTTAAAGTGATTTTCTCCAGTTCTATCCAATTTGCTATAAATAACATGATTTTATTCTTCTTTACTGCTTAATAGTTTACCATTGTGGGAAATTATTTCTTAAAAAACATACTTGTAGCTGGCTGTGGTGGCACGCAGCTGTAATACCAGTGACTTGGGAGGCTGAGGCAGAAGGATGGTGAGTTTGAGGCCAGAATGAGCTTATACAATTTAATGAGACCCTGGATAAAAAAAAAAAAGCACTGGAGGTCAAGCTCAGTGCTAGAACACTTTTCTAGCACACACAAAGCCCTGGGTATAACTTCCAGTAATGAAAAAAAAATTATGATTTCTCAATTAGCTTAATAGTTTCATTTTTCCAAGGACAAGATTTTGTGTAATGTGTGTCCTTGGCCTTTTGTGTCCAGTTGAGAATTTATTAATTATTTGTTGACAACCTAAGTCTTCCCTTGACTCTGTCTTCCTTTGGTTCCCCTTAGCTACCTGCTGCCTTCCCCAGATCAACTCCCCTGAGGTTGATTGTACTTTTGAACCCTGAAATACTCCATAAATGAGTATGTCTGACCTCAGTGCTCACTTCTTGTCTAAACAGTACTTACCAAAGCCATCGTGCCTTCCTGGACCCTAATTCTGACAGACGCTTTCAGTCCTTACCTTCTTATGGACCTTGGAGGCCTTTGTGGTACCATCTCATCCTTCATGGAAATACACACTCTGGGTCCTCCTGTCACTGCTTCCTGCAGTTTTACTTCTTACACCTGTGGAGCTGAAGTGACTGTTATGAGCTCAGTTTGTTTCTCCAGAATCCATATGTTGAAACAGTAGCTTCTAATACCTCAGAATGTGACTGTGTTCGGAGATACAGTCTTTCAAGAGGTAAGTGCAAATGAGGTGGTTAGGGTGAGCCTTCATCCCAGATGCCCGGTGGCCTAGAGGAAGAGATTAGGAAAAGACCAGATGGAGGCAAAGGGAGAAGACAGAATCTGCTGGTCCCAGAGAGGCACTGCTTTCCTGGGCACACAGGGCTTCTTCTGTCTGAAGCACTCTCCCTCTCCCTGGTCCCCCGACCTTCTCTTGGCTAATTCTGTCTTCAGGTTTCACCTTGGAGGTACATCCTCCAGGAGGACTCCTGCACTCTGCTGTGCTCTCCCACCTCCTGCTTTTACTCTCATCTGGTTTTTATCACTGCACTAAATTGCCTGACTGGTTGGTTCCATTTCTTCCCTGGGTCATCAGCTCCTCGAAGACAGTGGAATTGCTTCCTTTACTTGTCTCCCTAGAGCTGGGCACAGTACCTGGCATCTAGCAGGACCTCACGACTTGTTGAATGAACCAAGGCAAGCCTGTTGCTCAACAGAAAAGTAAGACATTATTCTGCTTCTGTTGAGAGTAAATTTTTTTGGCCTCAGTCCCTTTTATTGTGTGAAATGCCACTGCTGCAAGAAAAATTAAAAACAGATCATATATAAATGCAAGAGAGAATTTCAATATACATTTTTGTTTTATCTCTCTCTTTATTTTGTCTCTATAAAGCCCAATCAGAAAAGAATCAGATATAAATATTTTATTTTAGAAGTGATTAATTCACTTTCTGAAGTTGCATGCATGGGGAGCATTAGAGAAATCAGTTTAGAAAGGGTTTGTTTTTTAATTGTTTATTTCAATTAGTAAACCTAAATGGTATTTTAGCTTTTTGAGAAACCAGCAACCAATATTGATGGCTTAGAACATACTCTTTTTTTTTCTTTTTTTGCCTATTAAAAGAGAGCATGTGAATTTATCCTTCAGAAAATTCTGAAAGAGTTTTTGTGTAGATGCCAATTCTACAAAAGGACTTGGAACTCAAGATATGGGGCTCTTTCAAAATCCAGGAATTTGGCACTGCGTGCCTTTCCAAGGGGAAGAGGGCTCTGTGGTAGGAATAGCTGCATGGCTCTAAAGAAATGGCAATGAGCCAGAATGAGAAATAATTTCATGTGATATTGATTAACATGTTTATTGTTAAAACCTAATTTTCTGTAATAGCAGAGATATACCCCAGGGTTCTAAAGTTTTTTTTTTTTTTAACCTCTAGGCACAATGAACATTTAAATTTTTTAAAGCATCCCACACACTGAGGATATTTATCAGCATCCAACTAAAGAGTATCAAAATTAGAACTTAGTAAAAATATATAGACCACTGCTATACTCTATATTTTTAATTGAACAAATTGACCCTTCTATAAGTAAATTTGATGGTATCATGAGTTATCCCACAATTTTTTGAAGCACTAATAAATAAAATCAGGGAAAGAAACATATTCTTTTCAGAATTAAAAACTAAAACTAAAGTATCAATCTCAAAGCCCTTAAATCCTCCCACTTACTTAAAAATATGCCTATGTGAATTTTCTATGATTTCTCTTCATGACTACACATGACTGGGTGGCATCTACAAAAACTGGTTGATATTTTGGTGTGTGTGTGTTCCCAGAGAAGAATTATGTCAGGGCCCAATACTAAAACACTCTGTAGTTGCTATTATCAAATGCTGAATCTCATTTTAGCTATGATAAAAGCCCCTAGTATTAAAACACTGGGTTTATAGATGATAGATGAAAAATGTATTTTTCAAACCATGGCCTTTGTGGTAGAACATGACTTGCTTAGTATGGAAATATCTCCAGCTGCCTGGAAACGTTGCCTAGCAACCTCTGGAAACACAGAAAACCTAATATCGTCGCCAGGTTGCTTGTGGGTAAAAGGATTATTAAAAATATCAGTTAGAAGTGAAGGACCACAAAGTTTGTTCTTGGGCATGACAACTAATACTTTCTAGTGTGATATTGCCTCTGTGCCCCTTTTCCCACAGCATTTCAAAGGCTTTGCCTGTTTCCCCCATGAATTCTCTACTTTCTAAGTCTCCATGGTGCAGCAGAGAGGGTGACTTGGAAAAGTCATGCCCTTGCTGTCAGAGGACTCAGCCCCTTCCCAAGCCTGCCTTCCTTCCAAAGCTGCTCTTTGCTTTGGTAAGCAGCAGCCAGTCATCAGCGGCAGCTTTGATAGCTGCCTGTTGCCACAGCTGTTGGCTTCCTCCAGATCCAGCGATTACTGAGTGGACTGGGAATGATTTGTAGCTGGCTGCTGCCCTGCACCTGTTCTGCTTGTCAGCCAAGCCTGGGAGCCACTTGTTTCTGGAACAACACCCTGAATTCCTGCCCTCCAGTCTGATGCCTTTGCCTCAGCCCCTTATTCCACTAAGACATGGTCCAGAGCATTAGAAAATTGTTTAGTTGGACAGACATATTGGGTGTTAGTTTGAACTGCTATAACAAAATACCATAAATTAGGTGGCTTATAAACAACAGAAATTCGTTTTTCACAATTCTGGACGCTGGGAAGACCAAGGTCTGGTTGCTGGCAGATTTGGTGTTTAATGAGAACCCACCTTCATGGTTCACTTTTTTTTTCCCCCCAGAATTTCACATGGAGGAAGGGGCAAATGAGCTCCCTTGCGCTTCTTCTTATAAGGTCACTAGTCCCATTTATGAGGGGGAACTCCTTAAAGCCTCCACCTCCTAATACCTCCTGGTATCATCACCTTGTTGTTAGAATTTCATCATATGAATTTTTTTGGGGGGGAACACAAATATGCAGACAAGAGCAATGAATTTTTGATTCATGTAACAGAGAGTGAATGTCTGTAAGTTAATTTGACAAGTGAGTTGTATTCAACCTGAAACCTACTATAGTTTTGAGTGTGAATATATTTTAAAACCCATCTCCACCATAATTGAACTGCTCAGTAATTATAATACCAACAGCAACAAGCTAAGACCTTAAATTGCTATAGTTATAGTGTACTGAAGACCTGGACATTTCTGTTGTCATTTGACCTATATAACTGCTTTGAAGAGGAACATTTCCATTCTACATAAGGAGAAGCTGATGCTGAAAGAGGTAATGATTCATTCGAAGTCCTTAGCTAGTGAATAGAAGGACAATTCTTGAACTTGGGTTTTGAGAATTCCAGTCCAATGTGGTTGTTCATAAGCATTCATGGTGAGGCTTGTCTATAGGAGAAAGTTCAGAAGTAAATAATGTAGAGGTTCCTGAATTGGGATCTTGGGCTGGAATTCCCTGTGGGATTTTGGAGGAACTCCTAAGGTCTGAGAACATGAGTTTCCTCATTCATTATGTTAAAGGAGTAAAGCCAAACCATCTCTAAATGTTAAAATCCTTAATAAAGAGCAAAAGTGCCATAGTTACAACCACAAACATATTATCATTATGAAAAATTTCAGATGAAGAAGTTGTGGTGCACTGATGGTTTCGAAAGGAGGAAATTCCTGGTTTTAGGATTGGTCATTTGATTTGTCCTCTTGAAGATCTAAGTTTTGTTTTTTCAGCAAAAGCCTGAAAGAGAAAATATTAAACCCTATTTCCTGTTCCTCTAACATTAATGGAATGTTAACTGTTGTCCTGTCCTGTGCTAAGGACCTTACATGTGTTACCCAACTTGATAATTTCAACTCAAGAGGGTGGCACTGTATCTGCACCTCATCTTTGAACACTTGGTGGGAATGAAAATTAGGACAGGCTTTACAGAAAACGTAATGGAGTTTCCTCAAAAAATTAAAAACAGAATGACAATATAACATAACAATCTCTCTTCTGGGTATATACCAAAAAGAAATAGAATTAATTCCTTATGAAAATACCTGCATACCCATGGTCATTGTGCCCGCAGACATACCACCTTGGCATCTGCTCCCATCAGAACTCAGAAACTAAGCAGTGTTGGGCCTGGTTAGTACTCGGATGGGAGACAGCCTGGGAATACCAAATATTGTAGACTTGGGAGAAGGACCTGGTAATGCACTTCCAAAAAACAATTGCCATTGAAACCTTATGAGTAGCAGAGAAGCAATGACAATAGTGCTGGGCATGGCACAATGTCATGTAGTGTTTCCTCTGTTGTATATGTTGTACTATGAATTGGACCCAATTCAACAGCACCTAAAAACAATGTTCATTGTGGAATTATTCACAATAGCCAAGATATGGTAATAAGCTAAGTCTATCATTAGATGAATGTATAAAATATCTCTGTATGTTCATATGTAGTCCGTACATGTCTGTCAACTTACTGTACTGTAGGATGTGCACTTTGCTGTGATGCTGAAAGCTATGTCACTGGTATTACAGCTACCAGCAGAGTTACCCCTGGTAGGTAGGTTTTGGCTGAGCTTCCAGACTAAGACAGACTAGGGAGAAGGACATGCCTAACCCACTCCTGAAACAATTAGCCATTGAAAACCCTATGAATAGAATGGCTATTATCAAAAGATCAAAGAGTAACAAATGTCAGAGTGTGGAGAAAAGGGAAATTTGGACATTGTTGACAGGAGTGTAGATTGGTACTGCCATTATAGCAGACAGTACAGAGGTTCCTTAAAAAATCAAAAATAGAACTACCATATGATCCTGCAGACTTTCTTGTGGGCATACAAAGAAAATGAAATCTCCATCTCATAAGGATATCTGCTTCTCATGTATCTGCCCAGTGGGTTTAACCACTGCACTTCACCATGTCCAGGACATGGCTGTGAGGGAACAGGTGTGATTGCATCTCATTTTAGTAATTCATTTGAGCTCATAATTAGATTGAATTATGGATGATCTTACTTGAATTTAACTATATAGAATCAAGACCTGGACCATATTATCTTCCTTCTTCTCCTTTCCAATACTTCTCCTAACTAAAGTGAGTCCCTTTCCTATGCATATGTACCATTACAAATGTATTTTCCACTGATAGGTGAGGACTTGACATAGATCCATGCCTAGATGACAAAGAGATTTGTTTTATTCCATTTCTAGTCCTCTGAACTAGCTGTCTATTAACCTATTCCTCAGTTTTGCCTCAAAGATGGATTCAGCCTCAGGCCAAATGACTTCCTAGATCATTACCACTTTATAACAATTTAGTCTGTGAACACCTGTGCTGTCATCACCCAAGGATCTTTTCTTTCTGCAGATCTCTGAGCTTGCCTCTCAACCTAATGAGCCCTGATGTAGAGAAGGTAGAACCCTGTAGTCTGAATTCTTAACAAACTGCCTAGAGGACTCTTGCTTACACTGAATCTTGGGAATCACTGTGGATATATATATATATTCTTTTCAAATAATTAATAGCATGCATAGTGCATGCTTCCTTTTCTCCAACTCACACCTTCCCCCTTTTCTACTGGACAGTACTTGGAGGGGAAACCTTAAAGGGCTCCCTTCCTCCTCTTTTTTCTACTTATCTCTTGCTTTCTGCCTCTACCTGCTGCTTTCTCTCTTCCTCATATAGTTGGAATAATTATGGTTATGCAAAAAAAGAGAGGTGTTGCTCCTTGAATATTTGCTAAGTTGACACAGCACTTCAGTATCTTTCAACTTGGTAATTGTCCAATATGGTTGGTGAAGAGGTGCTGAGCAAACTTCACATGCCACTGAATTTCAATTCCACAGGAATCATCTGTCATTTCCCCTCTGTGCTGAATGTTTGCAACTCTCTCAGCTTCAGTCACCAGACCTTAAATATGAACATTCAGTGGAGAAGTTGTTCCCATCAGTGTTGTTAGATGAAGTATAGACCTGTGGCACATTGAGCCTCCCTCAAAATGGCCTTTCAATCTTTCTCTCTACTCATTTTATTTCATTCTTTTCCTTTTTTGTTTTTTACCGTCTCCTAGAGGCTCTACCCCATCCGTGCATGAATAATTCCTTTCTTGCATGCTGCCTCTGACTCTTCTGATTCCCATGGTAACCAGGCCACAGCAAGCACAAGCACGACAAAGAGTTTAGCTCATGACAGTTGGAAGGACCCAACTTTCTATAGCCTCACAACGCCTGTGTGTGGCTGTTTACAGAGAGAACCACAGAACTATCACTTGAATTCAATCACTTCCTCTCTGATTTCACTGAAACTCCTTATGCCTTGTACAGCTGAGCTGGCTATTCACAAATACCCAGCATTGGCTCTTTGTATCTGCTTACACCATGAGCAGTGTGTGCTGAGGGGTCCCCACAGTTCCTCTGGTGGGTGGGGGCTGTCTACAGAAGGGCATGAGGTCCCTTGTGCCAAACTGCATATTCTCTTCCTTTTGGAATATTCTTGTGAGGTGTCATTTAAGATAGAAATATGGTGAATTTAGCTTACCCAGAAATTATTCCATCAACATAGGGCTCACTGGAAAATAGAGCTGAAGGACCAAGGGATTTTGTGGTTTATGGGGCAGATTAATGACGTCCTTGCTTGTATTCTTCCCTCTTTGGATTCACTCTTGGGCACTGGTACCTCTGTTAGAGGAAGGGTAAAAGACAAATAGGTTAAGCTGACTTTGGTTACAAAGAACTAACAAGTTTTTCCAGCACCTCCTAATTCCAGAATTCATTTCTCACCTCGCCCTGATATGGTAGGTCATCTATCAGGTTGTACCAACTACTTTTCAAGCCATCACTCCTCTGGTGTTTCTGAATTATTCTCTCAGCTCTAACCACCTGCTGCTTCATGTGCTTCCCATTTTCTTACCCCTGTGGCCTTCCTCACTCTGTTTCTCATGCTTAGAATGTCTCATTTCTTTTATGAGGCATTTGCTTCCTGACACCACCTCCTCTCCATGCTTAATTACACAATGAATTCATTCAACACATTCCAATTATATGCAGGTCTAGGCTAGGCTCTCAAGATACAGTAACACTGGAGACAGACTGGAGACAGATCAGGGCTCTGTTTCCAAGGAGACATGATGCTCAGTCTTCTAAACCCCAACTCCCGTTCTTTATATGGCCCTTATACCAAGTGCTTTTACTCATTGTGTCTTTATAGTTTTAGTTTTGAAACAATTTCAAGTGAATAGAAAAGTTAATATAAATGGCACACGTGTATCATTTATACAGAGACTCCATTTTAGTTTCCTTTATAGTAATATGATATAGTCTAGAAGGATACTTTACACCCAGTTGTCATGTTAGTCAAATCTCTAGCCTGAAAAAATTCCTCCATCTTCTTTGGTTTTCTATGACCTGGACAGTTACAAAGATTACAAGCCCATTTGGGTTTGTCTGATAATGCCTCATGATAGCACCCAGAATTCTGGGGCAGAATTTCATGCAGGTGATTCTGTGCTCTCATTTTATCCCATCTGAAGGCAGCTGCTTTCCAACTTGTTTCATACCTAGAGGTGTTAATTTGATCCATTAGGTTGATATTGTCCAAGTTCCTCTGCTGTGAAGTTAATTTTTCTTCTCCTTTGTAATAATAGATACATTGTAGAGAGACACTTGCAGACTATGTAAAATCTACTTGTCTCATTTTTGTCTACTGACTTCAACATCTATTTATGTTTCTTGGCAGAGTTAATTATTATCATAATCCTTATCCAGTGGTGATTTTCTCACTCTATTTATGAGTTGGCACATTTTATACTATGTAAGGATATATGACCCCCACACATCTGTCAGTTTGCTGCACTGTGGGGGCTTGTGTGTTGTGATGAGGCTGAGAGCTCTGCCACTGTAACCTCAGACATGAGCAAGGTTACCCATGGTGGACAGGTTTTCAGCTGAGCTTCCAGACTAAGACAGACTAGGGAGTAGGACCTGGTGAGCCACTCCCGAAACAACTAGCCATTGAAAACCCTATGGATAGCAAAGAAACACTGTCAGATATA
>VMDO01025154.1:0-28654 GCA_007922755.1 Pedetes capensis | reverse complement strand
ATTTTTTAAAAAAATCTCCCTGAAATACAATGACTCATCCGTATATGTTTATTTTGAAAGTCAATTCATATAGGTTAGAAATAGTTGGAGCTTAATTTCCTTCTCAAATCCCTATGGTAGTCCTCATTTCTGCCTTATATGGTCAATTTCATGTTTAGCCTTGGTATGATAGTGATTGTAAAGAAACAGAACTTGAATTATTTAATTTGAAAAGGCTGAAACAAAATGTGTATCTGAAAAAATAACATATTGTTTGGTAAGTTGTAAAGTTTAGTTCCTAAATGAAATACTTTAGTAAAATTCAATTATATATTTGAAAGTTATTTTTAATTATTAAATATTTGAAAAATAAATAAATAATGACATTTATTAATTTTCTTCATAAGAAGAGCATTGTTGAAAATAATTTTGTCTATACAGGTGGTGAGTGTTAAAACCTTGATGCACTCTGAGTGTCAATGGATATAACCCTGAATATACTCACTGAAATCTATGAGTCTTGGATTTCTGATATTTTAATTTTATCCCTCGCACTGAAGGATTTTTACAGATGATCTTCATCTTAGCCCTGTATCACATACTTACCTATTCAATCTCCTAGAAATCTGTCAAATCCATCTACATCTCTGCAGCCTCACTAATACTTCGAGAATATAGGCCCCCTACATGTAGAATATTGTTTTTGAATTACCTAACTGAACTCTATCTTTTTCCTATCAGAATGACTACTCTAAAATTCAAACATTATTCCACTTATCATTCCCTCAGGATAAAATCAACATTTCTTCATACACCATCAATTTTTCTAAATGAACCTAGCCTTATCACTTCATTTCTTTACTCACCACTTCTATGAACTTGAATCACATGAAGCTATACTGAGTTGTTTGAACATGCAGTATTTTCACTGTCCTCTGTTTGTTTTTAGTGTTACCTACCATCCTTCCTTTCTTTTGGGCAACAATATTTAGCATTCACATTTTACATCACATATTACCACCTAGGAACAAGTCTTCGTAATCCTGAGTAAATTTCTTCTATTTGTATATTCACATTTTTACTACCTTGTACTTCCTCATTACATTTTACAGTAGGGTTCAGGAAAGACTTTTTTTTTTTTGCTTTAATTTCTGTTGATATTGCATAGGAAAATTGCATTTAATTTTTAAGAAAATATTATATGAATGATACTTGAGACAAGTGCTTCAAATTAATGGGAATATATTAAGAGATAAAGGAGATAAAACAACAAGATCGACAGTAGGAATTAGGAATGAGACAGTAGAAATTAGGACTGAAAGATAAGAATATTGTAGTATATTAACAAATTCTGACCTTAGGTCCTTTA
This sequence comes from Pedetes capensis, assembly GCA_007922755.1. Taxonomy (NCBI): domain Eukaryota; kingdom Metazoa; phylum Chordata; class Mammalia; order Rodentia; family Pedetidae; genus Pedetes; species Pedetes capensis. The sequence continues at coordinate 27,306 of VMDO01025154.1, read as the reverse complement.
GAGTAGTTCTTGCATACACAAAAGGCGATATCAACAATCATATGCAGTTAGGCATTGACTGTAAGAAGAGAAATTTCATGAATAATATAAATATCTCATAATGAAAAATAGACTTGTGATGTATTTTTGCAATAAGATACCATATAATTGTTATAAAATGAGTGAAGTGGATCTTCCAGTATTAGCAGGATTATATCTGGAAAAGCTACATTATTTGTGAATATGATCAAGAGTACTAAAATCATTACTTTATGCACTGGACTGACACTTTCTTACTTGACAATATATGTGGCCTCATGAAGAGGAGATATCTGGGATCAGGATTTTAGTTCTGTATGTAACATTTTATTAAGTAGACAAAATTAAGAAAATAAGGCAAAACAAATGTCTTGGAGGCTATGCTTTTACACCTCTGCATTTAAAGTTTTCATTATATAAAAATAGGTATAATTTTTACTCATAATAATCCATGTTGAAATATGAAATAATAATGATTTATTATTTTTTATTAATTTGTGAGATTTTTGAGGAAATTATCAGCTGATTTTGTATGTGTTTACTTAAACACAGATGGAAGATTAGGTTTGGTTGGAAACCCTGGGAGAATTAGGCTTCTTTCTTTCCAAGTATATCTTCCCAGGATTCCTCTCAACATGCTAATGTCAGGTCAGCATTCAAAGATAGTAAAAGCAGAAGTCTGATGCTTTACCTTGGTGATTGCATAATCACTTCTGTCACATTCTGTTGATGGACACTAGTTACAAGTCCAGCTCAGATGTAAGGCATGTGAAAACAGACTACATCTTCACAAGAGGAGTAGAGAAGTCACATGCAAATAGGCAGGTAGTCCAGGAGAAGCGGAATATGTGACCATATTTATGTACTTAGGTCCATATTTCTAATTTATAATGGCCTCTTTACTAATATCTAATGAGCTGAAAACTGGTATTTTTAGTCTTATATTGATCAAAATTCTATAAATCCTACATAGCATATTAATTTTTATGTTTTTCCTTTTCCTCCTATCAAGAATATCAACTGCAATTAGCCAGGTGCTGTGGTGCATTCCCATAATCGCTGTAATTTGGGAAGTTAAGGCAGGAGGATTGCAAGTTCAAGGCTAGAAACTTCCTGTTGAATTTAGTAAGACTGCCTCTAAATGAATAAATAAATAAATAGGGTTGGGAGTGAAGCTCAGTGGTAGAACACTTTCCTGTCATGCATGAGGCCATGGGTGCAAAACCCCAGTATTAAAATATCAATCACATTGTGACCCAAAATCAGACTGCTAATTTTCTAATTTAGTTCTATATTTCATCTTCAGTTTTACATAGATGTCTAGACAAAAAAATGAAAGTTTGTGTTCCTAATGACTAGATTCAAGTAGATAAAGCATGATATATAGGGTAGGGAGTAATGTATCCCAAAATGTATAATTAACTTTGAAACATGCTAGCCAAATATCAGTCATTAAACAAGTATCTAAAATAGTTTTTGACACTGCATATAAAGTCATCCTCAATATGCAAATGTCATTTCCTTTTACTGAACAGATAGAGAACTAAACAAAGTGATATTATATAGCTAATTATGAGAAATTAATTGAATAAATTTTATGCAAAGTGCAGCAAAGGATAAATACTACATGCTATACAGGCAGATGATAGCATGTCAGGAAATATCAGTTTATACAGCATGCTAAATCAAGTAGTGAGCATCCTTTAGCTAGGCTTCTAAATAAAAATGGTTATGTTGCTAAGATAAGCAATCACTATTTTAGTTAAGCTTAGAGTGGCCACAAAAATCCCAGAAGCAAAACATTATTTAACAATGGTGAAGTTATTTACACTCATTATATTCCAGTTATTCACAAAAATGGAATCTTCAATGTATTGTTGTTTTTATATGCCATTGAGTCCTGTCCAACTCATAGCAACTCTCATAGGGTTTTCAATGCTTGATTGTGTCGGGATTGCCTTGAGAGTGGATGGCCACGTCCTTCCCCCATTTTTGCAGGGCTGGGCATCAAACCTGGGACCTCAGAGACTGTAGAGTGGCAATCTGCTAAATCCCAGCCCCTTCAATGTATTAGAATATTAAAACCAAGGTCACATATTGTCTTTCTATTTGGCATTAGAATTTGTATTAGATTCCTGAAAGAAATATATAATTCATGTCTAAATGCTAAAAACTTAAATATAAATGTATATATATTAAAACCCAAAAGTGTTCATCTACTTCTGTAGAAATCAGAAAACAAGAGGAAAAAATTTAACAAAAATGTCCTTTCTGTTTAAGTATAAAGAAATCCCATGTGATGGAAGCATAGTGACACACCTGTAATCATAGTGACTAGGGAGGCGGAGGCAGGAGTATCATAAGTTTGAGGGCAGTGGCAGTCTGAATAACTTAGTGAGACAAGAAAAAATTAGAAGATGTATTAACACATAAAAAATAAAAAGGGTCTGAGGGTACAGCTTAGTGATAAATCCCTTGCAAAGTATGTGTGATGCTTCTCAGAACTGCAAAAAAGGAGAAAAGAAAGAAAAAGGAAATAATCCCATCTGAACACAAAATACTCCACTTTGAGAGATTAACAATACTATGCCTAATATTATATGAATTATTTTCATGAATATTTTGCAGTAAACATCTTAATTGTATACAGATTCATCAGTTATAGTCAAATATGCATGATGACAAGCAATGTAGTTAAAATTGTTTGAAAATAATTAAATATTGACACATTCTTAGTGAAATTATTCACTGTGAGTTGTGGTGTTCATGATAATAGCCAGCTCCTGTCAGAATTATTAATAATGTTAATAAAATAAAGGATAATTCTGTTAAAGTGCCTTAGATCTTTAAAATTTGGCATGGTCTTTTCTCATATAGGTTTTATTAAACATTTAATGGATTACTTAAACTAAAAATATTGATGGATAACAAATAGAATGTAGGATAGAAATTTAAACTGAGTGAGAAACAAAATTATGTTAAAGGTCCTTTGTAATAAAATATATGTTGAAAAATTCAGACCACTCTATAGGAGTAAAAATTATGGAACTAGAGTAATCAGGGAGATCTGTACATAAGATAGTTTTTGAATTAAAATTTGATTTCTAGGAAGAAATAATAAAGGGTATCTAGAAGGATCACATTTCAATTAGTGATTCACCATAATGCTATTCTAATAATTTGTTGGTAATATAAAAAACTACAAATAATTTGGCATTTAAATATAAGACCTTAAAATTTTCATGTACCATGACCTAGTAATCCAGTTCTATGAGAGAATTCAGGAAAATAAAACAGAAACCATTGATTGCAAACAGAAACTCTTTACTAACAGTCCACAGAAATAGTTTTAGTTATGAGTTTGCTACAAAATATGTGCTTTTCATTGATTCAGCACCTTTTGTGCTCATTTGTCTCAAAAGAAAAATGAAGTGATATGGAGGAGAATTATATTCAAGGTCTCATTATTCAGGAAAAAATATGTTAAAGTGATCAGACGTATCAGTAAGCACAGGCCTTTGAATAAAATACAAATGTCACATGTATTTGGATCCATATTCTTGTCCCCATAGAGAATTCACTTAAAGTAATGTCCCCTATATACTCTTTCAATACTTACCCACCTTTAATTTTTTATAACCAATTTTTAACTAAAATACAATAGAAGTCATAAAAGTAGCAGAAATATTTTCCTATAGCAGTTTCAAAGTTTCAGATTTTACATTAAGGTCTTTGATTCATTTTGAACTGATATTTTGTCCAGGGTGAGAGATAGGGATCTAGTTTTATTCTTCTACAAGCCATCAACAAAAAAGCTGGCAAGAATGTGGGACAAAAGGAACACTTATACATAGTTGATGAGATATAAATTAATGAAAACACTATATAAATCTGTACAGAGCTTTCTTAAAAATATTAAAAATTGAACTACCATCTGATTCAGGTATACCGTCCCTGTGTATATTCCTGAAGGAATCTAAGATATCATACTACAGAGTTACTTGCACATATATGTCTATGTTGGCACTAGTCACAGAAGCCAAATTATAGGTTAGCCTAGATGTCCACCAAAAGATGAATTGATAAAGAAAATGTGATATAAATACACAAAGGAGTTTTATGCAGCCATAAAGTAGAGTGAGACTATGTTATTTGCAGGAAAATGAATGGAACTGGAGATTTTGTTACGTGAAATAAGCCAGAATAAAGTAAATATTGCATGTTCTCTCTCCTATGTGTAATCTATACTCTCTCTATATAACATATATTATGTGTTGTTACATATATTATATGTTATTTTATATGTCATATATAATGTACCATATATATATGATTTGCTGGTAAAATGGGGACTATTTTGTGGGAGGAAAGGGAACACCGATAATTTAGGGGACAAGAGAGGATAATAGAGTGGGAATATGAACAAAGCACATGATATACTTGTATGAAAATGTCATAATGAAGGTAGGAGCCATGGCTCTTGTTGTTGTTTTTAGGTACAATTGAGTAAGGTTCCAATTATAGCAACCCTATGTACAGCAGGGGCTGGGATTTAGCTCAGTTGGTAGAGTGCTGCGCTGCAGTCTCTGAGGTCCCGAGTTCGATTCCCAGCACTGCAAAAATGGGAGAAGGACCTGGCAATCCCGAAACAGTCAGCCATTGAAAACCCTATGAGGGTCACTATGAGTCGGATACCACCGACTCGACAGCACCTAACAACAACAACATGTACAGCAGAATGAAATATTTCTGGACACTGTGCCACCCCTGGCACTATTGGCGGTGCTTCTCTGCTATACGTAAGGTTTTCAATGGCTGATCACTTTGACAATGTCCTTCTCCCAAGCCTACAGCACCTGATATTCCCAGGCGGTCTCCCATCAAAAGACTAACCAGGCCCCACCCTGCTAAGCTTCTGAGATCTAAAGGGTGGAGTGCCAGAGTGGTAGAGTTGTAGGCAACAGCCTTGACATACCTCTTTAATTCCAGTGACTCTGGAGGCTGAGGCATGAATATCTCAAGTTCATGGTCAGAGGCAGCCAACACAACTTAGCAAGATCCTGTCTCAAAATAAAAAAGAATATAAAAATAAAAAAGGTGCTGGAAATGTGGCTCAATGTTAGAGAGCTTGCATCATACATGAGATCCTTTATTCAATCCCCACTACTGCCAAAAAAAAACCCAAATTCTTACAATGAAACCCATGTTTTTTGTACACTATTTTTAAAAAACAAATGAATATAATGAATATTAGGCTCACATAATGTACATTTTTAAGAAGCTGAAATGGCATTTTTGAGATTTTATGTTTTATATGCATGATGTTATATCCTACATATAAATACAGCTTGTTCATTTTATCTACTTTACACTGTTTCACTGTAAGATTCTTATATTTTTATACCACTCTACCACTGATGAGCCTACTGTTTTAAGTTGTTCTTAATATAATACTACAAACACATCTGGGAAGCGAAACCCTTTCTCATAAATTATGAATATGTGGGAAAGATTGGCACAAGTCTATGGAGATGGAATTGTAAAACGCTATGTAATACTTTTGGTGCAAACCTTTACTTACTTCAGTGTTGGGGATTTTTAAAATTATATTCCTCAACTAGGGTCCCTCATGACAGCCTGAGGGGCTGACCCCTAGTTGACCCCAGGGCTCATCTCACTCACTCAAACCTCCCATCCAGTGAGCAAAGATGGCCCCCGGCCAGCCTGACCTGCCCTAATCACCCTAATTTTGATTGGCTCCCCTCACCACTTTCAGGTAATAACTGTTCCCACCTGGCAGGTATGTCAGTTTACCCACTGTACCTGTCAGGTATGTGTCCTGATTGGCTGAACCCCACCATGTGACCCCTCCAGGACCCTATAAAAGCAGGGCTTCTGGACCCCATCCTTTATCCCTGTAGCACCACTGATCCTGACCTCTCTGACTGTCTCCTGAACCTCATCACCTGGACCAGCGCTCCCTACTCCAGCAAGACCTTCTAGCAAGCCAGCGAGATCAAGCCAAGGGGCCCAGAAGAGCTGAAGGCATCTAGCAAGCCACAAAGAGCTTCCCAATTCCTCCCATCCTTGGGAAGGAGGGAGGTAAAGAAGGCAAGCCACGAGAGTCAAGACCATCAGACTTCCACACCAGCGGCTGTGGCTGTGCCTTTAAGGGTGAGCTGTACCAGCATAGAATGCTGCAAGCCTAGAGCCAGCACTTAAAGGGATAGAGCTTTGCTCTGTAGGGGCTGGTTTGAGTGAGTGAGATGAGCCCTGGGGTCAACTAGGGGTCAGCCCCTCAGGCTGTCATGAGGGACCCTAGTTGAGGAATATAATTTTAAAAATCCCCAACACTTCAGCAGTTTTGGCAAGCAGTTGCCTATCTCTCACCTTTTGCCCTAGGATGACCCACCAAGATGGCTACAGTGATCTACTCAGGAATTCTGATTCATGTGCAATTCTGGAAGGCAAGAAAATTTAAAAAACAAACAAACGAATAAACAAATAGGAGGACAAAACTCTGACAAATAATTATTATTTGAAAACTTCTAAGATGCATCGTGTACAGCTCTTCTGGGCTCCAGGGGGTCAAGCTCTAGTTTCAGAGTGTAGTGTAGTTCAGTAACCCACACAGGTATTTGGATATGTTTCACTAGCCACTGTCTCTCTCTTTAGCTGACTGGGATCACTTCCTCTAGTAATCAGCCAGCATACAAGCCTTTGATGCCAGATGTGACAGGGGCTAGACCCAGGTTACATTTAGCTTCAATGGGCCTAGCAACATAATCTCAGAATGGAATTCTGCACCTAGGAACTAGACTAGTCAAATGTTGACAAGGACCTTATTGCTTGTACTTTCTCATGAAAAATACTGCTTTGTCCATAAGTTTGATCCACTAGTTTTCCATCTTCCAAGAATTCTTAATGATGTTTGATACATTGCTTGGAAAAATTTATATCATACTTTTGAAAAATCTATTTAAATAATTTTCTGTATATTCAAGATATTTTAGTAATTCAATCTGCCATTCTTATTCAAATATAAATAATTCCAGCTCAATTTTTTTTTTTTGGTTCTGTGATTTTAATACTTCTGAATACCATTTGCTATTAGTTTTTGTAATTTATGTCTAAATTTTATTCTTACAATAGTTAATATATGGTTCACTTTTCCATAAAGTGTATTAGAAACTGTTGAACATTGAGACAACTCTTTCAATTTCTCAAGGTATTTGCAATTATGTATTTTATTTTCCATTTGTTCAGTCAAAAAGGTATAATGGGGTTAAATATTCCATTTCAATTTTATCTCAAAGCCATTATAAAAATTATTTTGTGGTATAAAGTACCCATATTTACAACTTCCTATGGATGTGTTCTAACTGTTCAGTTAATACTACTGTCATTTCACTGAAAATATGAATATACACACGTGTAGACTACTTTCAAATAAATTTCATTATTGCAATATGCATTATACACTAAAAAAAGGAAAAGAAAAAAAACTGTAACCAAACAGAAATGCCATGCAGATGGGTTAACAGCGATATTGTTATGAAAGCTCTATGAAAATACAGCCTTAGATTTTTGATTAAAGTCTTCAGTATTAAATTACTTGGGTTTTGATTTATAAAATTATTATTAAGATATACCTAAATTCTTTATTAAATCCAGTTAAGACTGATTTAGAAAGATTAAGAAAGTAAACATAATTAAAATCAGTGTACCATAAGGAATATTAATTCTAAAAATGTTGACATAGTTGTTATATTTTAATATGATTAGTTATCTCATGGACTATTTTTCCTATTAGATAATTAGAAAAAAAATAGATCTGGTATATTTTTCAAACCTATTTTTTTTAATTTAAAGGAAGTTTATATACAATACAGGTAATTTTATCTTCTGATCTCTTTGCTAACAGAACATTAAAATAACAACTTGTGCTCACAAAATATTGCCAAGTAGTTATAAAATGAAAACCCTGCATTCTTTGACAAAACATATAATTAGATAGCACATTTTATTTCAACTCTTTTCTGATTTTATCTTAATTTTTGTGTTTACCTTAAGCTTTAACTTATACTGTAGTTTATTATCACATCCTATATTATTCAAATAAAATAAATATTATCAAATTATCAAATTATCAAATGTTATCAAATTATAAATATTATCAAATAAATAAATATTATCAAATAGAGATAATATTCTGTGGAAATTAAGGGTAAGTTAGTGTATATGTGGTTCAGTGTGACTACTTTCTGCCTTCTGAAATATAATAAGAATCAGAATAAAGACTGAGGATTTGGTAGAACCAGAAGTTTGTGCTCAAAATGCCCTAAAGGAACAGATTGTTGTTGTTGTCGAGTCGGTGGTATCCAACTCATAGTGACCCTCATAGGGTTTTCAATGGCTGACTCTTTTGGGATTAGATTGCCTTGGGAGTGGATTGCCAGGTGCTTCCATTTTTGCGGTGCTGGGAATTGAACTCAGGACCTCAAAGACTGCAGCACAGCGTGCTACCAACTGAGCTGAATCCCAGCCTTAAGGAACAGATAACGGACTTCAAATCTAAAAATAAAAGAATCTTTTCCTCTTTTCTTCTTTCCTCCTTCCTCTCTCTCTCTCTCTCTCTCTCTCTCTCTCTCTCTCTCCTTTTCTCGTCTCTCTTCCTCTCCTCTTCCTTCCTTCCTTCCCTCCCTCCCTCCTTCCCTCCTTCCTTCCTTTCTTCTTTCTTTCATGCTGTGGTGTGAATCCAGAGCTTCACACATGCCAGGCAACTGTTCCACCAGTGATGTGCTCTCCCAGTACCACTCCTCCTTTTCTTTTGTGATATTTGCAAGTTGAACCAAAGGCTTTGTGCATACCTTGCAAGTGCTCTACTACTGAGGTACACCCATAGGTCCTTTTTAATTTTTTCTTTTTTTAATCTTGGACAAGGTCACACTAAATTATGAAGGCTGTCTCTGGCTTTGAACCTGCAATCCTTCTGCATCCACCTTCCAAGTTGCTGGGATTACAGGCATGCGTCATGGTGCCCAATATTTCTGGGACTGGAATCAGAGTAGCTAGTGTCAATTGTATGGGTACTGCATAGTGATATGTTTGACTCCTAATAAAAACCCTGGATACAAAAGCTCAAGAGAACTACTCTGGTCACTAAAAACCACAAGCATTTTCACATAGCTAGTAGAAAAAAGAACAGACATGCAGTTCTCATAGAAGAGGATATTTGGAAGGTAATGCTTGGTTTCTCCTGTAATGGTTCCACGCACCTTCTCCTTTCACAGATTTTAAGGCATATCCCTCTACTGTAATAAACTGCAACTACATGTCAGCTATACTGTGTCCTGTGAATACTTCTAGTAAATCACTGATCTTGAATCTACTCTTGTGATTGTTGTACTTATAGCTTCTCTGATAGCATCTAATTAATAGCAGAACAATGTCAAGATGCTCATATATACAAATCTGATGAAAGGAAGAGCATTTCATCATTTATTGAACTTTGAAGAATATAGCAATAAAATTTAGAGCTCCCATTAATCTTCTAAGCAAATGACAAGAGCTATAAAACAAAATCATTGATTTTTTTAAAAATGTGATTTAGCTGGGGCTATGGTGCATGGGCCTACAACCGTAGCCCTGTGGCATCTGATCTCCTCAGATCTTGGAAGCTAAGCAGGTTTGAGTCTGGTTAGTACTTGGATGGCAGACCACCTGGGAACACAGGTGTCAGAAGCTTGGGAGATGGACCTGGAAATCCACTCAAAAAAATTCAGTCTGCCACTGAAAGCCCTATGAATAGCACAGAAGCACTGACAATAGTGTTTTGCCTGTTGTACTTAGGTTCACTATGAGTTAGATACCAACTTGATGGCACCTAACAACAACAACAATGGTGCATGAGCCTGCAGTTGTACCACTGTGGTGGGGTCCTATCCTGTCAGATCTCTGAAGCTAAGCAGAGTCGGGCCTGGTTAGTAACTGGAAATGAGACTGCCTGGGAACACCAGGTGCTGTAGGCTTGGAAGATGGACAACCCAACCTACTCCTGAAAAACAATCTGCCATTAAAAACCCTATGAATAGCAGAGAAACAGTAACAATACTGTTTTGTCTGTTGTATGTATTGTGGCTATTAGTCAGATACCGACTCCACGGCACCCAAACAAAAACATGGTGCATGATGCCTGTGGCCATACTAATGTGACATCAGATCCCATCATAGTTCTGAAGCTAAGCAGATTTCGACCTGGTTAATACTTCGATGGGTGACCCTCTGGGAACACCAGGTACTAGGCTTTGAAGATGGACTTGGCAACCCACTCCTAAAAAACAATCAGCTATTAAAAACCACGTGAATACTAAAGGAAGCACTAATAGTACTATTTCACTTTTACATAGGATCGCTATGAGTCAGGCACTAACTCCACGGCACCTAACAAAAATAACATGGTACATGGCTGTAATCCCAGCAACTCTGGAGATTGAGGTAGGAGGATCACAGTTTAGAGGCTAGAGGCAGCCTATGCAACATAGGAACACTTTGTCTCAAAATAAAAAAGAGTCTGTGGGTACAGTTCTGCGTTGGAGCACTTGCCTAGCAAGTACAATGTCCTAGGTTCATTAAATGTCCCAATTACACATGAAATCTCAATACTTGGAAAGCTGAGGCAGGAAAATCATTATTTTTAGGTCATCTTGGGATACATAGCAAGAACCTGTCTCAAAAAGAGTAAATAAATAAATACAAAAAATGAAACTGGGTCTACAATCTGATTTTAAAGCAAATGTAAATTTATGCTTCTAACTACTATACTCTAGTGCTTTGAAGGGTGCATATATATTACCTTCCAGACAACCTAGATGTTTAATCAATCAGAAACACATATTCCAGAATTACTTTGGAAGTATATCTATAAAATTTGTCACTGACTTTATTGATTTAGTTCAGAAGAAAATTTCAACAAATTAATATCTTGCATGCAAGGAATATATTTTAGTTCTGATTTCTGGACTACTCATGACTTCTGTACTAATGTATTACTTTCATTTTATTTAGATGTGCATTTTTTTGCACATACATTAAATTAGAAAATATTTAGAATCTCATTAAAGATGTTCTTATTTGCTACCTATTAAATATGATATTTATTTCATAATTTCTATATTTCATATAATTTTATGGATATTAGGAATAGAATGATGACATATGTATTACACCTTTTTGGAAATTAAGTTCATGGATAGATAAATAGTAATTATATAGAGCAATTATCAACCAGGAAAGAGTATAAACTCTTTACATAATTGAAGGGAGGGGAAACCAGGAAAATTGCAGTTGACAAAAAATGGAAAAATCATATAAATATCTGAGTATTTAATGAGGCACCATGCACAGTTTTTTTATCGACTTTTGGTCATTATACCAAAACTCAAGAGATTTTTGCAAAGCTTCTTTTTTTGTCTATTCATTGCATTTGTTATTAATTTGCATTGTCCTTCATGCATTCATTAAAATTTATTCAAATATATTCTCTACCCCATTCTGTAATACATGTAAATTTCTAGAAATAAAAAAAAATAAATAAAAGGTAAGTCTGGGGTAATTACTGCTAGTACTACTATCCTCAATTTCAGATAAGAAGACCACTAAGCAATCATACCTGGAGAGTATCATCCAGATTAAAACCAAGGTCAAGTTGCCAACAAAATGTTGCCCAAATCTTTATAAATGTTCATTCCCAAGGTCATGATAGAAAGTTTCTAATGTTTTGTATTAGATTTGATACTGTTGTTGTTAGGTGCTATATATTTAGATCCAACTCATAGCAACTCTCATATGGTTTTCTTTTTTTTTTAAGTTTTATTTTCTTTATTTAGTAAAAAACCTAGGTATCTACATAAGATTAACATAAATGATTCAGTTAGAGTACACTGATTAGATATTAACAATTTTGTTACCAAGATGTGAGATTGTACAAGTGAAAGTATAGTTTTTAGCACTGGATCTTATTTTTTTATTAGAAAATTTTAATGTACAACTTAATGTGTTTCATTCTGACATGTATTTCATTCTGACATTTCAATATATGTGTTTCATTGTACATTGCACAAATAACTTCCCTTATCCTCTTGTGTTCCTCCTTCTCCATCTCACCCCACCCCTGCCACCAATGGTCTCCTTTCTACTTGCATGTCCTTTTGTGGGAATATTTTTCTATACCCGTGTATCCCTACTATGATTTAAATCTAAACTTTTTTCTATAGTGATTGATTATTTCAGAATTGCTTTTGGAGTGCATTTCCACATTCTTCTCCCATTTTTTGGTGCTGGGGATCGAACCTATGTCCTCAGACAGTGCAGACCAGTGCTCTACCAACTGAGCTTAACCCCAGCCCCAAATTCAATATTCAGCAAATAACAGTGTGTTTATACCCCTTGGCAGTCAGTGTTTTCAACCAACAGCTCCTTTGATCATAGAGCAATCAGAGACTTTTTGAAAAATTAAGAAAAGAATGATTTCCTCAAAAAATACATGTCATTGTTATTCCAAATCTTGTTTGACAACCAATACAAATTTATGGGGGAAGATAATCCAAGGGGTGGTGGTTGTTTGTGATATTTCTAGTTTCCTTTTCCAGCCATGTAACCATCAAAGCATATTTCCAGGCAATTGATAATATCTTTGCTACTGCATCAATGAAAGTAAATTGAAGAATATAACAGAAAAAGGGAAAAACTGGATAATAATATTTGGTATTAAGAACAGAATTCTAGATCTATTGATACTAGGTCATAATTGTATATTCTCTACTTATATAATTAAACTAGAACTGTTCAACTTATAAAACCCAAACATAATAGCAACTCTTTTGATGGAGTAATTATAATGGCTTTTTAAGCATTTCTCAAGTATATATCTCCAGGTAATTACTTTAAGACACTGCGAAATTGAGAACATAACTGAAATTTCAATTTTTAAATGGTATAACAATAGCTTTACAGTTTGTCTTCCCTTTATATTCACACAAGGAAATCAAGGTCCTTTAAAATTATGTTCTTCATGAAACTAATGGTTTTCTGACTAAGAGTCTTCTGTGGATAGAGTAAGGCTCTGCTGCTCTCATTTAGCAATACTTGTTCTGAAGAATTACATGACAAAATTGAACTAGGCACATCACAGAATGTGACAAAAATGTTCTTGCATTTTAACCAACTTGTCTGTGTAATTCTTTGAATCCTTTTCATTTTTCCATTATTAGAGATAAGTGCCTTTGTAACTATGTTCTCAGAAAAGGCAATGAACACCTGTGCCTGATCCGAATTATGAAAAGCTTATTTTTTTCCCTGTGAAAAATATGAAAAACATAGTAGATTCCTGTTACAATAATCAGCCTGAGCAGTTTAGATGAATTATTGCTTTTGAATGGTAACTAAATGCCAATGTCCCCCAAAATGCTAATTTTTACTAATTCTGATATTCTAAAATAAAAAGACAATTGCTGTGTTGCAAAGATAATATTTTAGAATCCGCATTTGCTAGACAAATTATTATGAAGTCTAATTAGGAGTGTCAAGACATCTAACAACTGAGTAGCTCTCAGTAGTTTAATATTCTTTATTATATAATTGAAATATTCAAAGATTATTCATATTTTTATTTTCAGATTAGCTGGTGAGTGGGCATTGACTTTTCTAAAGTAACAAAAATAAAAGATTCCAGCACTTGAAATCAAGTAATCGCCAGCAAAATAAGACTGATAATAAATAGTAATTGTCCACTTGATTGGATTGAGAAGTGGCTAAGAAATGTTAGTGAAGGTATTTTCAGATGCGATTAACTAAGGTGGGAAAGATCTGCCACAAATGTGGGCAGCACTGTCCAACAGACTGAGCCCCAGCAGACTAAGGCCCAAAAGACTGAGGGAAAGAAAAAGGAAGCCTACTAGCACTGGCATGATCTCTGCTTCCTGGCTGTCATTATGTGAAGAATCTCCTCCACATATGCCCACTACAATGAAGTTGTGCCTCACCTCAGGCCCAAAGTAATGGAGCCAGCCAAGCATGGATTGAATCCTCTGAAACTGTGACCCAAAAATAAAACTTTCCTCCTTTGCTTCCTCATTTTGTCACAGCAAGAAAAAGTCTCACTAACACAAAAAATATTTTAAGACTGTTGTAATCCATGGCAAGGATATTACCTACCCTAGTGTATAAAAATGTGTGCAATAATCTTTTTTAGAAAGCAATAAATTAAAAATGAAAGTATTCCTAAAATCATTATTCCAGACTTCTTGTTGTTATTAGGTGCCATTGAGTCAGTATCCGACTCATAGTGACCCTCACAGGGTTTTCAATGGCTGACTGTTTCGGGATTGCTTTGGGAGTGGATTGCCAGATCCTTCTCCCATTTTTGCGGTGCTAGGAATTGAACTCGGGACCTCAGAGACTGCAGTGCAGTGCTCTACCAAAAATGTAATAATACTTCAATTGAATTAAACATCCCTTCAGGAAGGATAACTGAGTAAGGAAATGGAAAGAGAGACAGCCAACTTCCCACAAAATTTGTTCTTAAGGGGAAGAGTTTGAGTGTTCTTTTCTCAACAACCCAAGTTAGACTTTGGATGAAAACAATCAATATTACTCGTATATGGCAATGGATAAATAAACGATATTGATCAAATTAAAATAAGTAGGAGATCTAGAAAGTAATTTTTCCTGTCATCACACTAATAGATTTCTGACTGGAGGACACTTAACAAAAACAACAACAACATAATGACAATAAAAGTGGGGATTTCATTGCTACCAAATAAGATAAAATACTAAAGGCTGTAGATCAGGTAAAATTAGCATATAGCTGGCATATATTATGAATCTTAAGGATTCTAATATAGATTCAATGGGGATTTAAATCTCCAATGTTTTCACTTAGGGCTTTAATCATTAGGAACTCAATTAGCACAGGTTGAATTTAATGAGATTAATGTTAATTATACCTCAAGCTTGAAGGGAGATGTCGTTATGAAAACCAATAGCAAATATAAGTGACAAAATAACAATATACCACTGAACTCTTTCATCATTACAGACATCTCACAAGATGAAAAAATATTTTTGTTTGTCCATTATCTTGTTGCTAGAAATGACATAATGTGAAAATTTGTTATTCATTTGTATGAAAGTGTTTGCATGGACACAAGCTTTTCTAAAAAACTGTAATTGTATTAGTCAGGGTTCTGAGAGAGAATGGTATGCATTATGGGAATTTCTTCACATAATTCGGAAGCCTGAGAAGTCTCACTATCTTCAAACTGGAGAACCACGAAAATTGATGGTCATGATGTAATCCATCAGAAAATAGGGGATCAGCAGGACACCTTAGTCTAAGTTCCAGAGTTCAAAGGCCCAAAACTCAGGAACTCTGTTGTTCAATTGAGAAGATGGATGTCTAGACTCTAGAAGAGAGAGATCACTCCCCATTTGCCATGATGCTTGGAATCTTCAAAGGATAGTATAATACCTGCCATATTTGTGAGGCTGGATCTTCCTATTCTAGTGATTAAAATGCTAATCTGTTCTGGAAACATTGTAATAGATGCAACTATGAATAATGTTATGCCAGTTATCTACACATTACCTTAGCCCAGTCAAGCTGGAACATACAATATTGGAATGACTAGATTTTATGTTAGGGATTGTTAAGGTAGATATTTTTAGTAGACAGAAATTGAAAAGAATTTTAAATATTGATGATGCATTCTTTACTAAACTAATCTCAATTCTAGGAAGTTTCTATAAAAATAAATTTCTTGGAGTTTTCTATATAGACAATTATGTTATTCATGAATTGTCTTTCATGAATCTCCACTCAAGTGTTTATGAAGCTAGTCATCTTTTCATTTCTGTGACAAAATACTTGAGAAAAAAATTTTAAAAAGAGGAATGATTTATATGGGCTCATGGTTTCATACATTTCAGTATGTGATCACTTGGCTCTATTGTTTCTCTGTCTGTGGTGAGGTAGAACATCATGACAAGTGATTTGTGGTACAGCAAAGCTGCTCACTTCATGGCAGCCCAGAAGCAGAGAGAGGGAAAGGGGCCAGAGACCAAGATACACCTTTTTAGGGTGTGTCTACAATGACCTGCTTCCTTCAAGGAGGCCCCACTAGCTAATAGCCTCTTCAGGTATCAACTGATGGTTGAGTTCATTAATGAGGTTAGCATCCTCATCATCCAATCACCTCTAAGGGCCTGCCGTGAATGTTGATGCATTGAGAATAGGCCTTCAACACAAGAGCCTTTTATGGAGACACTTCATATCCAGATCATAATATGAATAAAAATACTTTCCATGTATAATTTTTAAATCATTATTATATTATCATTATTAAAATATTTTTGTTAGTTGGAGAGGGTTATGGCAAATAGAATACTCACTATAGTGGTGAATAGAATTGGTGTGGATACATATTTTTGTCTTAGGGATAAAACATTCGGTCTTCCAAAATTTTGTATTCTATTAAAGAATTTTCACAGATGTTTCTCATATTAGGTTGAGAAATCAACATTCTGTAACAAGTGTTTTGATAGTTCTATTGTGTATATACATAAGATTTTACAAGTGGCTTCTAGACCATTCATTTTTAAAAGTCTGTTAATATGTTTAAATATTTTCGATGGTTTTTAAAGCAAATTGAATCCTTCATTTTCTGGGTGAATCTCATTTTGGTTATAGTATGGATTCCCTTTTATATATTGTTATATGTGAATGTCTTTCTTTTTTTAGAAAATTTTGAGCCTGTTTTCAATATTGGTATTGGTCTTTACTTTTAATAGCCTTTTCTGTCTTGTGTTAAGGTAGTATTGAATTCTTAGAATGAGTTTATTACTACAATATTCTGAAAGAGGTTGTGCATAAATCCTATGTAGAATTCACAAGTGAAGTGATTTGGGCCAGTATTTTTCTTCCCAGGAAAATTTTAAACTAAAAATTTTTAATGTTTTAAATAAACAAACTTAAGATTATTTATATCAACTTTTTTTTTTCTTTTTGACCTTCATTGACTCCCATTTTTAAGGAATCTATTCATGTCACCTAATTGGTTGAATTAATTGGGAAACTCACAATATTCCCTTTCTTGTTTGCAGGATCTGTAGTGATTTCATCTTATTCATTCCAAATATTTGTACTTTGTATCTTCCTCCCTTTGTCTTGAAAGGTCTGTCCAGATATTTATTGATTTATTATTAATATTACTACATATTATAGATTAATCTCATATGACTATTATAAATATGTTATTTTTCTTTAACATTTTAAGTGGGGAGTTTTTTAAAATTTTCTTCAATGCTTATTTACTGTATATTCTGTAATCTGAACCCATTCAATAATTTTAGAGGGCTACAAAATCAGATGCATATCAGAATCAGAGGATTGAGTTCACTCGCATGACTCTGGTTTTGTAGCCCTCTAAACTGTAGAAAGGGCTGGGGTTAACTCAGTTGGTAGAGTGCTGCTTTACACTCTTTGAGGTCTGTTTTCAATACCCTAGCACCGCAAAAATGGGAGAAGAATGTAATAATCCACTCTGAAAGCAATCTTGAAACAATCAGGCATCGAAAACCCTGTGAGAGTCGCTATGAGTTGGACTTGACGCCATACTACCTAACAACAATAAACTGTTGAAAGAGTGAGAATTAGATTCAAGAATATAGTTTTCTTTTTTGTTGTTTATTTCAACTATGGTATTATTTCTACTCTTCTACCTTCTTTGGGTTTAATTTATTCTTCTTCTCGAGTTCCTTAAGATGGAGACTTTGTTTATTTAATATCGTTCTATTTTTTGGTATCCTCAGTGTCCTTCAAATCACTACTTGTCTCCATCTACATCTCACAAAATTTGGATATTTATTATTGCATCCATTACGAATACTTTCTAATTTTCTTGGCCCATGGATTTAGAACTTCATTGCTAGGTTTAACATTTTCTCTGGATATATTTAGTACTACCTACCTGAACAATCACAAAGTCTGAGGGTGTTCCAAATGCAGTCTTTTTTTTTTTTCTTTTTCTTTCTTTCTTTTTTTTTTTCCTTTATACTTCTACTAGCAACAAATAGGCTCAGGAATTTGTACATAATCATATTTTCCAATGTCTTTTCAGAATTGATTGAGGATGGTAACAGAAAAAGAAGGGTGTCGCAGAGGACAGCAACAGCCTTGGGACAAATGCCCACTGAGTTGTTGTTGTTGTTGTTGTTGTTAGGTGCCGTCAAGTCATGTCCTACCCATAGTGACCCTCATAGGGTTTTCAATTGCAGATTGTTTCGGGATTGCCTTGGGAGTGGATTGCCATGTCCTTCTCCCATTTTGCAGTGCTGGGAATTGAACTCGGGGTGTCAGAGACTGCAGAGTGGTGCTCTACCAACTGAGCTAAATCCCAGCCCTGCCCACTGAGTGATATCAGGATAAATCAAGAAATGTTCTTCAAATCCAGTTGCCTGATACCAACTATCTATTATATAGCAGGATATTAGGATTCCTGAAGGTCATCAACTGGTGCATGCTTCACACTCTTTATTTTTCTTAATAAGTATATATATTGTGCTTATGTGCTCCTATTTCAATATTTTACATGTTGTGTTTGGAAAGCAGATGAAATTGCACATATTTTATAGACTATGAGATGAACAAGAGTAACGTGAAAAGTTATGAAAATTATAAGAACTTAATTTTCAACTCTGATCATAAGTGGATTATGTCTTGAATTGGTGGTGAGTGATGTCAATTTGCATGTGGATGTAAATCCTGGCAACCAAGAGGGAAGACTGTGGTAAATTGTCCTGATAGTTTCCACACAATTCCTTTCATCACATCCTGTGACACATATTAGGAGGTTCTCTATAATAATAAGGTTGAACACAGTTTCTCATTTGGAGAATTTGAGAAGAACTATTCAATCAGTTTGGAAGAATAAAATAAGAAGACGCAATAGTACATTCATGGACAAGCCTTTCTCAGGAAAAAGATGAATGGTAGAGGAAAAGAAGGTACAGAGCTGAGTCACTCTGAGGCAAGCTGTGAGCAGAGTCTTCATTCCAACTCCAGATGTAGGATTATTATTATTATGTGCTAAGTGCTAACTTGTATAAACAAGGGATATCCCAATCATCAGGTTGATATAAAAATTACCATAGACTGGACTGCTTAAAATCACAGCAGTTTATTCCTCACAATTCTAGATGCTGGAAATCTGAGATTTAGGTTTCAGCACAGTTGAGTTCTGATGTTGCAGACTCTTCTAAGTTGCAGACTACTGGCCTCCCACTGTATCCCTGTGTGGTGGAGACCTTCAAGAAGAAAGTTTTCTCCAGAGTCTTATTAGGTCACTAATCCCATTTCTGAGGGCTCTGGTTTTGTAAATTCATTTAATTACCAAGTACATCCCAAAAGCCTTTAGTTCCTAGAACCAGTACCTTGGAAGGTAAAGTTTCTACATATGAGTTTTAGGGAAGCACCAATATTCAGCCTATAAAATTCTTTTTGATCCCCCAATCTCCACGTTCTTACATTTTGGTGTTTTGGTGTGTGTGTGTGTGTGTGTGTGTGTGTGTGTGTGTAATACATATGTGTATGTGTGTATATACATATATACACATATACATAGGTATATGTGTATGTACACATATACATATGTGTATATATGTATATACACATATACATACACATGTGTTTATATATGTATGTATATGTGTATATACATGTATATGCGTGTGTGTATATATACACACATACACACACACACACACACACACACATTCCATCTCAACAACCCTAAATATCTTGAGTCACTTCTTTAATTCTGAAGTCCAAAGTCTTATTTAAATATCATCTAAATCAGATAAAGATGAAGCTATGATTTATCTGGAAACAAAACACCTTTCTGGCTATGAACTTGTGAAGCCAACTTAATTAGACACTTCCAAAATATGATAGGACAGTCATGGGTAGGAAAAATGCTCTCATTTCAAAAGAGAGAAATAAGAAATCAAGGAGTAATGGATATCAATGAAGAAGAAATGAGCAGGCAGATTCCATCAAATCCCTAGATCTAATAATAATTGTCTTTAGCTAATCTCTCTGCCTTCATGTAGCTGGGGTGGACGTCTTGCTTCCTCTACCCCATGTGTAGGTAGTTCTGCCCTTGAAGCCATGTCTCACAGAGATCACATCCCAGTGCCCTGCTGGGCTACCCAACTCCCATGGGTTTGGGCACAAACCATCTGTCCTATTGAAAGGAAAGCAATGCATCCTCAGGTTGAATGTGAAGAAGCATGCTTGATCTTTGATTTACATTCAAGGTTATTTTTCTCTTGTTTACAGGAATAGCTCTATGGTTCCTAATCCCTTTCACAACAGTTCTGTACTCATGGGGTTATTTAATCCTAAACACCAAGAGCCCTCCTGTCTCCTATTACCACCACATTGGACTATACATTTTCAAAATCTGAATTTGGAATGACATAGGCATTTAGTTTATAACACGGATCATACATGGAATTTTGAATATATGGACAGGAAACTTACTTCTTTTAGAACTACATAGCTTGAACACTGCCATGTATATTTTCTAAAAATAATTCCAGATACTATAGCCATAGCCATAGGTTAGAAATGCTTTGCAAGCAAAACATTATACATATGCATAAAACACTTAATATTGTGTGATATCTAGGTATGTTGCTTGATTTTGTGAACCTTAGTTTCCTTACATTTATAAGTGCATATTAATAATACTTCCAAAGCAGTATTGGTATAACTGAATATTTCTTCTATGATTCTAAATATGAAAACCCTCTCAACCAGACATTTGGTCAGTCTTATTATTTTCCATGTGTAATTATTAGATAGATTATTGCTAGGTAGTACATAGGAAATCTTTTGCTTCAATCAATGCAATATATTTCCTACAGTGGATGCTCAGGCCAAGTGCACATAGAACTCTCTTATAGAACTTGTCTTCCTCTTACACAAACTTCACTATTCCAGAATCACCTAGTTAAGAGGATACATTCCTATATTTTCTGTGGCTTTAAAAGAAATTAACTATTATATTCACTAAGAATTTGATTTGAGATACTGACTTGAAGAAGTCAGGGATAATAATAAATACTGCCATTCAGTGCTCAACTTTAATATAGTATAGAGGTAGTTCATAAATCATAGATGTTAACCAGGTGCTGTGGTACATGCCTAAGAGCCCAGATTTGGGAGACTAAGGTAGGAGGATCACAATTTCAATGCCAGAAGAAGCCTGTGTAACTTAGTAAGACCTTGTCCCATAATAAACAAAAATGAAAAAGGGACTTGGGTAGCAGCTCAAAGGTCAAGTACTTGCCTGGTATGAACAAGGCTCTGGGCTCAACCACCAGTACTGCGAATCACAATAATATAATTGCATCAGCAATAATAAACAAATCACAAGTGTTGAACCAAAGTCCAAAACTTTAAATAATTAAATAAAACATGAAAGTCATCCTGCATAGGAATATGTGTAATCTAGTCATCATGTATTAGAGCCCATCCAATATTTTATCCTCCTTTGAATATTGCTCGGTTATATCTTTATAAATAACCAATAAACTCATTAGTCAGAATGAAGTTTAACAAGCTGAGGCATAATTAAAACAGTCAAAAATGTTTTGGAATTCTTCCCCTCAAGAGGTAAAAGCTTTTTCATCATAACTCAAATCTGGGCTGATCTGATGATTTGCTCTGAATAATAAAATGTGGCAAAGTCTCTGATCTGAATTTCAAGCATGTCCCCATAGTTTCTGTTCCCTAAGAACACTTTCCTGTGAAAAAATAAACAGTAGGCACCAATTACTACACATGTGAATATGGCCACTTTAAACGCCTGTCTCTCTCAGTGTGTCAGCTGATGACCCATGTTAGCCTAGCCCAAATTCCAGGCCCACTCAAAGCCTTACAGATGTCAGTAGATATAAAAATAAAGCACTAGGCTGAGTGTACTGATAATTGTACTAGACGCTTTTTTACTGTACACATCAGAGAGAGAGAAAGACTCGGTCACTACAGTAAAAGTGGGAAATCATGATTGTTTGAAGGCTGGTTATCCATGTTTGAAGGCTGGTTATCCATCAATCTAGCTGTCACTTTGTGCATGATATGCTTTATTGAACCACTTCCACCTTTGACACAAACAGGCCATCTTCCAGTGGGCTCAGTTTTGTTGTCCAAGGGTAAATCGATATGAAATTATCTGGTGTCCTCAAATGCCAAATTGTGAAGGCACTTGTGTTAGGGTAAAGAAGATATAGTAACATTGGGAATGGCACAAGCTTTATAATATATAACTAATAGAGAAATGTGTCTGACATTTTTAAAAAATTTGATCATTATACCCTATTGTTTGACTCATACTAAAAACATAATGCATACTTATATAAAGTTTACATGACATTTAAGTATTTGTGACAAAGGATTAGTTGTATATTTAAAAAGTTAAGTAGGGGCTGGGGTTTAAGCTCAGTTGGTAGAGTGATCCTCTGTGCTCTCTGAGGCACTGAGTTCGATCCCCAGCATGGCAAAATGGGAAGACATGGCAGCCCATCCTTGAAAAAATTAACAGTTGGAAACCCTATGAATATAGTGCTGGAAAATAATCCCCACAGGCTGGAAGGCATTTGAGAAATGACTAGGGAAGAATTGTCTCCTCAAATTAGATTCTACTTTAATGATGAGAATGGAGTAAAACCCTTGAGATCTCCATTTGCTGATGTTGCATGCCTCAAAATGAGAAGAAACATAGTGACTACAACTTTGGGCTTGAAATCTAAAAAAAATATAGTGTATATGGTATGTTATCAGGTAAAGATTTGTGCTGTTATGCATAGGGTTGCTATGAGTCTGACACAGTGGGAGTAATTATACTTTTCTGCTTCTATGACATAGGGTTACTATAAATAATTTGAAAAATAATATTACACATTTTAACTTTCAAAATTCTATGAACGTGAAAAAACTTGCATATCAAATTTGTAAAGCTCAATAGAAAGAATAATTTAGGACAATGTTTCACAAGCACTAACAACTATACTTAAGATTTAAAGATCTATTTCAAATATTTTGTGTATTACGCTTTAGTCAATAAATAAGAACAGTGGAAAAATTTCCAATTGTTCTCTCATATACTAAAAAGACTAGTGTAAAAACGTAAACTAGACATGATAATATTTCCTTTTAACATTGATTTAGTTTTGTGAAAAAATGAAATTGCAGAGAATTTCTTGTTGTTGTTGTTAGGTGCTGTCAAGTCGTTATCCGACTCATAGCGACCCTCATAGGGTTTTCAATGGCTGACTATTTCGGGATTGCCTTGGGAGTAGATTGCCAGGTCCTTCTCCCATTTTTGCGGTGCTGGAAATTGAACTCGGGACCTCAGAGACTGCAGCGCAGCGCTCTACCCACTGAGCCAAATCCCAGCCCAGAGAATTTCTTAGTGATCCCTAAAACATAACTGTATCTTTAATTTGTAGAAAAATGTAATTACTCATTTTTTATGATGTAATTTGAAATGCAATTAATGGATGAAAATAGCAATACTTAACATTTGGACTTTACATACCTAGGGAACTCAAGATAGTCACTGGGGCTCAATAACATCAGAGCTGCTTTCATAATAACATTAATATATCATTTGTCCTCTTACTCTTGTCCTCTTATAAATATAACTAATACAAAATGCTATTGATATTGTATCTAATTACACATTCCATTAACCCTTAAAGACACTACTTGTTGAGCTCTTGTGTAGTATTAAATTAGTATTTTCATCTGGAATAGTAACTATAAATATGACATTAATTTTGTGGTCATTGTGACAAGACAAATTAAAAAGTTATCATGGCTTCAAGTCAAGGCTGACTCATAATGACTCTATATACAACAGAATAAAGCTATGCCAGCACATGATTTTTTTATGTTTAAGCCCATTGTTGTAGACACTATGTCAAACCATCTAGTTGAGGGTCTTCATTTATTTGGTTGATCCATCATTCTCACAAATATGATGTCCTTTTCCAGGGATTGGTCCCTACAGACAACATGTCCAAATTACCTAAGATGCATTTGAACCATAGTTGCTTCCAAGGAGCATTCTTGTTGCACTTCTAGGACAGGTCTCTTCCTTCTTTTTACAGTACACAGTATATTTAATATTTTTCTCCATCACCATAATTCAAAATCAATTCTTCTCCTGTTTCCCTTATTCAATGTCTAGCTTTCACACCATATGATTCAACTAAAAATGTCATGGCATGAGTCAGGCATAACTTTCTTTGTCTTTAATGTGACATCTTTACTTTACAACATTTTAAAGAGGTCTTTTGTAACAGCTTTGCCCAATATAATGTGTCTTTTGATTTCTTGACTGCTATTTCCACAGGTGTTCATTGTAGAACCAAGTAAGCCAAAATCTTGGACAACTTCAATTTTTTCTGCACTTATGAAGTTGGGTACTCAGCCAGCTGTAAGAATTTTCATTTTGTTGATGCTGAGGCACGATCTGTACTGAAGGCTGTGTTCTTTAATCTTCATTAGTAAATGTTTCAAATCCTCTTCACTTTCAGCAAGCTGAGCTTTGTCGTCTGCATAATTTAGGTTGCTAATGAGTCTTCCTTCAGTCATGATGTTACTTTCTTCTTCATGAAGTCCAGCTTCTTGGATTATTTGTTCCACATAGAGATTGAAGAAGTACACTGAAAACATAAAGCCCTGACACACAACTTTCTTGACTTTAAACCAGGCAGTGTTTTCTTTTCTGTTCGAATGACTGTCTCCTTGTCTATGTACAGATTCCTCCTGAGTACAATTAAGTGCCATGGTATTCCCACTCTTCACAATGTTATACATAATTTGTTATGATCCACACAGTCAATCTCCTTTGCATAGTCAATAAAACATGGATAGACATGTTTCTGGTACTCTCTGCCTTTAGCTAATATTTGTCTGACATCAGCAATGATTTACCTGGTTCCATGTCCTGTTTTGAATCTAGCTTGATTTTCCAGCAGTTCTATGTCTATATATTGCTGCAGTCACTTTTGAATGATATTTAGCAAAATTTAGCTTGTGTGTGATTTTAATGGTATGGTTTGATAGCTTCCACACTTGATTGGATCCCCTTTCTTGGGAGTAGGCAAAAATATGACTCTCATCCAGTCAGTTGTCTAGATAGTTGTTTTCAAAATCTCCTAGCATAAACAAATTAGCACCTCCAGTGGTGCACCTTTTTTTGAAATATCCCTATTGGTATTCCATCAATTCCTGGAGCCTTGTGCTTTGCCAGTGCCTCCAAGGCAGCTTTCACTTCATCCTTCAGTATCATTAGTTGCTGATCACAGGTACTCTCTTAAAATGGTTGGCCAAACACCAATTCTTTTTGGTATAATGACTCTGTGTATTCCTTCTATCTTCTTTTGATGTTTCCCAGGTTGTTTAATATTTTCCCTGTAGAATCTTTCACAATTGCCACTCAAGGCATGAATTTGTTCTTCAACTATTTAAGCTTGAGAAAAACAGAGCATGTTCTTCCCTTTTGATTTTCTATCTCAAGCTCTTTGCACTTGTTATAATATTTGAGTTTGTCTTCTTGAACTGCCCTTTGAAATCTTCTGTTATTTCCTTAACTTCATCATGTCATCCTTTTACTTTAGCTGTTTGAAGCTCAAGAGAAAGTTTTGCCATCACTTTTGACATGTAATTAGGTCTTTCCCCCCCCCTATCTTTTAATAAACTTTTGCTTTCCTCATGAATGATGTCTTTGATGTAATGCCACAGCTCTTCTGGTCTTCAATCCTTAGCATCTAATGCATCAAATCAGTTCTTGAGGTGGTCTCTGAATTTGAGTGGGATATATTCAAGGTCATACTTTGACTCTTGTACACTTGTTCTAGTTGCCTTTGTTTAAGTGTGAAACTGCATTTGGATAGTTGATGGTCTGTCCCACAGTCAGCACCTGGTCTTGTTCTGGCATTTGATACTGAGTTTTTCCCTTGTTTCTTTCCACCTGTGTAGTTAGTTTAGTTCTTATATGTTCCATTTGGTGAATTTCATGTATATAGTCACCATTATGTTGGTAAAACATGTATTTTCAATGAATAGATCAGTGGTCTGACAAAATTTTTTCATGCATTTTCCACCATCTTTTCTGTCACCAAGGCCATATTTTCCAAGTACTTAGCCTTCTTTATTTCCAACTTTTGCGTTCCAGTCACTAATAAATTATCTGTACATCCTAATTGAATATTTGATTTATTTCAGATTACACAAGCTGGTAAAAATCTTCCATATCTTCATTCATAACTTTAGTGGTGAGTGTATAAATTTGAATAATGGTCATATTAACAGGCCCTACTTGTAGGCATATGGATATTCTTCTATCACTGACAGCATTGTACTGCAGGATGGATCTTGACATGTCTCTTTTTATGATGAATGCAACCTAATTTCTCTTTAATCTGTCATTCCAGGAGTAGAAGGTCATATGATTATCTCATTCAAAATGCCCAGTGCCAATCCATCTAGCTCACTGATGCCTAGAATGTGGATGTTTATGCACTCCACTTCCCTTTTGACAATTTCTAATTTTCCTAGGTTCGTACTACGTGCATTCTACATTCCAATTATTTTTGGATGCTTACAGTTATTCCTTCTCATTTTGAGTCATGCCATATCAGCAAATGGATGTCCCTGTAGCTTACTCCATTTCTGTCATTAAGGTAGACTCTACTTTGAAGAGGCAATTCTTCCTCAGTGGTCCTTTGAGTACATACCAATCTTGGGGGCTCACTTTCTGGCACTATATCTGACAGTGTTTCTCTGCTATTCATATGGCTTTCAATAGCTAATTGCTTCAGGAGTGGACTTCCAGGTTCTGCTCCATTTTCTGTCTTAGTCTGGAAGCTCAGTTGAAACCTGTCCATTGTGGTTTACCCTGCTTGTATCTGTAAGTATGGTAGCACAGTTTTCAGCATCACAGCAAGTCACAAGCCCCATAGTATGGGAAACTCACAGAAAGATAGAGGAAATTAAAAATAGAAAACAAAAGAAAACAATATTTATCTTTAGCAATAAATAACTACCCTAATGATTTTGAAACATAAACTGAGTAATATACTAAGTATTCATCATAAATAATTATTTTAGCATATAGCTATTGTTGTTTGTTTGTAGCCATTATGAAAAGTATA
>VMDO01025153.1:0-28646 GCA_007922755.1 Pedetes capensis | reverse complement strand
GTGTCCTCGCTAGTGAGGTGGGGACAGTAGTGCTTCTTCAGAAGGCTGGCGTGAGGATCATCAGAATCAGCCCTGTAAAGCACTTGAAGCAAGGTCCGGCATCGTCTGTATTTGATAAATATTACTATTCTCCCTCTATGACCATAGCAGCCAAAGGGGCTAATGGATACCTAGAGCAACTGCACGCAGGCAGGGCCACCAAGGGCTCAGCGCTGAGGGAACAGAGGTTTGAGGCATGGTTGGTCAAGAGTCTCGCCTGGAAGTTAGGGGACCCAGTAGCTAGGGTAACACCAACAGGCAGTGGGGACAGGAAGCCACGTGTACAGCTACTCTTATCGTCGCCATGACCAAACTGCCTGAGAGAACAAGTGGAAGCAGGAAGGATTTATTCTGTCTCGCGGTCTCAAAGGCATCAGTGCGGCTTGGGGACGGGGTTGGCAGAGCAGAGCAGCTCCCATCATCGTGGCCAGGAAGCAGAGGACAAGGGAACACAGGACAGAGCCAGGACAGATATAGCCCCAAGGTCATGCCCCCAATCACCCGCTTCCTCCAGCTGAGCCCCATCTGCTATTTCCCACTACCTTCCAATAACACCACCAGGCTATGGATCCATCGCAGGACGAATCTCTCCATTGGGCCAGAGCCCTTATGGTCGAACTGTCTCTGAAGATGCCCTCGCAGACACACCTGGATGTGGGCTTCACTAATCCCCTAGGCGGTTCGACAATGAAGATTAACCATCATATCATGTATATGAGTTACACAATTAAGGACAGTAGCCCCTGGCTATACTTCTCAGCTGACTGGGTCATATTGTTGTTGGGTGCCGTCGAGTCGGTATCCGACTCATAGTGACCCTCATAGGGTTTTCAATGGCTGACTGTTTCGGGATTGCCTTGGGAGTGGATTGCCAGGTCCTTCTCCCATTTTTGCGGTGCTGGGAATTGAACTCGGGACTTCAGAGACTGCAGTGCAGCGCTCTACCAACTGAGCTAAATCCCAGCCCGACTGGGTCATATGCACTTAAAAAGTATTCTGTTTGGAGGCAGCATGGGTTTTTGGTGTTGCACTGTATTATGTAGTCCGTCCATCCAGATCAGTCAGCCAGTATCTAGGTGGGACTTGAGACTAGGGACTCTTTCATTGCACTTGGGAACATGGTGAACAGAGTGGGTCTTTGGATTGTCTCCAGGGGGAAAAGGGCATTTGTGATTCACAGGGAGCTGCCTACTGGGAAGCAGGGGCGTTTGGGAATTGTAGCCATGGGAAGAAGGGTGTGTGTGTGTGTGTGTGTGTGTGTGTGTGCGCGTGTGTGTGTGTGTGTGTGTGAATGCCAGCAGCCAGAGGGGAGACAAGTGAGTGGTTTGCTGGATTTCTGGCACTACAGTACCAATCTCAACACCACTGCTGCAGTGTCAGGATCCTGCTCTCCACCGAATTGGATGCAAGGTAGAGCAATAAATTCGCTCCCCTTGGAAATTAAATCTGATGAAAAGCACACTGGGAAAGAAGGCTGGAGCCAGGTCAGCTCACAGCAGCATCGGAAAGCCAAATATCACAAGTTCCAGCTGCGAGGCCCCTGGCATTTCCTAGGTCTTCTCTATCACCCTGGCTGTTGCCTGCCTGCCCTCCATAGGCGCTCAGTAAATCCCCTCCTCCTGCCTAAACTCTCTAAGTTCAACTTCCTTCTGCTGCATCCAGGGACTTCTGAGCCAGTCCCGCTTCCCCTTCTGCTCCAGCAAAACAAAAGGCGGAGTGGCGATGGCCTCCGTGCCAAACTCTTGGAAAGTGCCCTGTGTGGGATTAACAACCCCATGCTAATTAGGCTCAGCTTGGGAACCCACGCGGACAAGCCATCGCATCATTCTGCGGGCAGCCAGACAGCTTCTGGGCTGAGTGGAAACAGATGCTGCTCCCGGGCTCCTTTCTTGTCCCTCCCAATCACACACGCACACGCACGCACACGCAAACTCGCACTTTCACACAGGGGCTCTCGCACACACTCACACACGTGCACACTCCCATACTCACAAGCATGCACACACGCACATCCACACCACTGCCGTGCACTTACGCACGCGCTCACCCCTCCACCTGATTCACACTCTTTCACGCGTTCTCACAAGCGTGCATGTGAGCACACAGCCACACGCTCCCTCTCTCCCACATGCACACAGCACTCACACTCCTGCACACCCTCCCAAATATGCACACGTGCATCCACCCACTCCATTTCCTTTTTTTTTTTTTTTTTTTTGCGGTACTGGGGCTTGAACCGATGGCCTCGCACTTGCATGCTCTGCAAGTGCTGGACCACTGAGCTGCACCCCCAGCCCATTTTTTACTTTCTTGAGACAGGGTCTCACCAAGTTACACAGACTGCCTCTGGTCTCGAACTCGCAATCCTCCTGCCTCCGCCTCCCAAGCCGCTGGGATTATAGGCGTGCGCCACAGCGCCCGGCCCACTCCCCTACTTTCACACGCTCACAAGCAGACACAGACACACAATCACAAGTGCACACTCACACACACGCAGGCTTAACTCACACGAGTTCATCTACTTACACAGACGCATGCTCCCTAACATGTGCACGCTCAGACACTAGCGAGTCTCTCACATGCACGCTCAGACACACCCACGTCCTGTGACCAGGAAGCCTTCCTGTAGCAGGTGAGAATAAAAGCCCGCGCGCAGGCGCTCGGCCATAGGCAGAGTGTCTGAGGCTTAGCCTAGGACAGCATGGGGATGCACACCTGGGAAGACCACAGTCTAAACAGTGAACGCAGCCTTTGACCTCCACGTTTCCTCTGGCTCCCTTCTTATCTCGCGCCCTCGACACTCCCGGGCCCCACCCCGCATCTCTGAGCAGCCCTGATCCACTTCCGGTCACTACAGATTACCTTGAGATTTTTGTTTTGCTCCTTTCATTCTGCACAATGGCTCTGGGCTCCCCAGCGTTCTCCTGTGCCTCGGTCTCCCCACCTCCCATCAGTGAGGAGTCGTCACCCGTCACCTGCTCACAGTTTACAGCTGCTGGAAATCGAGCCGCCATGGAAATTCGTGCGTAAGGTTCGTGTGGATGTACCCTGTCATCTCTCTTGGGTAGGGAGGAGTGGGTGAGTCACACAGTAGGTGCGCGTTAGCTGCCAAACCGCTTTCCAGAGTCTTCATCCCACTTTATCCTCTCACCAGATGTATGTGAAAGGTCTCATTGCTCCATCTGCTTGCCAAGGAAAATTCTTAGGGGCCCAGCCTTGTCGGCTGGAGCCGTTCTAGGAGGCGTGTATGGATACCTAATTGTGCTGTTCCCTAATGATGGGCGATGCCAAGCATCTTTTCATGTGCTGACCGGTCATTTGTACATCTTATTTGGAGAAATGCCTATTCAAATCCTTTGCCAATTTTTCAATTAGGTTATTTGTCTTTTTATGGTTGAGTTGGAAGAATTCAAAAAAATATACTCTGGATACTAAACCTTTATCAGACATATGATTTGCAAATAGTTTCTCCCATTCTGTGGGTTTTTTCATTGTTTACAGTGTACGTGGAGAAACAAAGCTTTGCATTTTGATGGAGTCCAATTTTTTTGTTTGCTTATACATTGGGTGTCGTATCTGGGAAAGCGCTGCTTTATCCAGAATCATGAACACTCTCATCTACCATTTCTTCTAAGAATGTCATAGTTTTCAGGTCTTACATTTAGCTCTGACTCATTTGAGTTGCCTGCAGCTGTAGCCCTGTGGTATCCGATCCCATCAGATCTCGGAAGCTAAGCAGGGTCGGGCCTGGTTAGTACCTGGATGGGAGACCGCCTGGGAACACCAGGTGCTGTAGGCTTGGGAGAAGGACCTGGCAACCCCCTCCCAAAAATCAATCTGCCACTGAAAACCCTATGAATAGCAGAGAAGCCCTGACAATAGTGTTTCCCCTGTTGTACAGAGGGTCGCTATGAGTTGGATACCGACTCGATGGCACCTAACAACAACAACATTTGAGTTAGTTTTTGTATGTGGTCTGAGGCATGAGGTAAATGTCCAAATTTACTCTTTTGCATGTATCTGTCCAGTTGTCCCGTATCATCTTTTGCCATGATTACTCTTTCTTCGCTTGAATGGTCTGGAAAGCCTTATGGAAAACAAATTGACCAAATTGAGTTTATTTCTGGGCCCTCAATTCTATTCCACTGACCTATATGTCTCAGTTTATGGCCTACACTGATTGGTTTCTGAATCATAAGCCAAACTTGAATTCCCAGGATAAATCTCACACGGTCATGTTTTTTTATTGTTGTTTTACATTGTCCAACTTGACCGCTAAGGCTTTGTTTAGAATTTTTCATCTATATTCACGATGACTATTGGTGTATAATTTTCTTTTCTTATAGAGTATTTTATTTTAGTATCAGAGAAATGAACTGAAAAGTCTCCCCCACCCCTTTTATTTTTTAGAAGAGTTTGTGAAGAATCAGTATTTTTTTCTTTCCTTGAATCTTCGAGGCAATTCCCCAGGGAAGTCACTGAGCCTTACATTTTCTTTCTGGAAAGATTGGTAACAAATTCAAACTGTGAAATAGATACAGAGCTATTGGGGTTGTATGTTCCTGTTGATGCAGCTTTGGCTGTTTGTGCTTTTCTTGTCTCTTTTTCTTGGGATTCAATGACTTTCTTAGATCTATGGATTTATAATTTTTGTCAAATTTGGCAACCTTTTTTTTTTTTTTGGTGGTACTAGGGGTTGAACCCAGGGCCTTGCACTTGCATGCTTTGCAAGTGCTGGACCACTGAGCTGCACCCCGAGCCCCCCTTTTTTTTCTTTACTTTTTGAGACAGGGTCTCACTCAGTTATGCAGACGGCCTCTGGTCTCCAACTTGCGATCCTCCTGCCTCCACCTCCCAAGCAGCTGGGATTACAGGCGTGCGCCATCATGACCAGCCAAATTTGAGAACTTTTCAGCTATTATGTCTTCCATTAGTTTTTCTGTCGCTTTCTTTTCCTCAGGACTCCAGTAATCTTTTTTTTTTTTTTTTTAATTTATTGTTTTGAGACAAGGTCTCACTATGCAGCCTAGGCTGGTTTTGAACTTGCAATATTCCTGCCTCAGCTTCCCAGTGCTGGGATGACAGGTGTCTGCCACCATATCTGACTCAGTGACACATATTTAGGCTGGTTGAAGTTGTTCCAACTCACTGCTACTCTTTTCATTTTTTAAATTCTTTTCCCTCTTTTTTTTGTTTCGTAGTTTATACTTCTATGTCTTCAAGTTTACTAATACTTTCTTCTGTAATGTCTAATCTGGTGTTAATCCCATGCAATGTTGCCGTCTAATTTTGGACATTATTTTCACCTCTGGAAGTTCAATGTGGAGCTCTGATATCCTCTATGGTTTTGTTTGTTTGTTTGTTTGCTTGTTTGAAGGGGAGGGTCTGGGGACTGAATCCTGAGCCTCATGCACACTAAGTGCACCCTCTACCACTGAGCTTACACCCGCAGCCCCCATAGAACTTTTTGAACATACAGAATGCAGTCAGTTACTGTTTTCGAGTCTGCACGGTTCTCAGCTCTGTGTGGGCGTCAGGCAGCGGCCTCTGATTCTTTCCCACACTGAGCGGTTTCCTCATCGCTATGCGTTGACTGAGGATCAGTTGAATACTGGAGAGGGACACTACAGACCTGGAGAGGGACCCTATAGACCTGGAGAGGGACCTCCAGGGCTTTTCATTGCTGCCCTGTGCTACAAACTCCAGCCACTTTGCTGTCCCAGACACTCTGATGTTTCCTCAGCTCAGGAAGTCGGCTGCGCTCCGTCCAGCCTCCCGTCCTGCCCAGTGGTCTGGAAAGCCTCTCAAGGCCGTGATCTAGGCCCGTGGTAGGCTCCACCTCATTTTCTTTCTGCCTCCTGGGGATTCCTGTCTTTCACTGGCTGATGTCTGAAGTCTTGGGAACAGTTGCTTTCTGTGCCTTGTGTGTTTGGTTTGGGTTGTTCCAGAGCTGGGGCAGGAGGGTGAATGGGTCCTTGTCAGGCCATCTTGGCCGGAAGTGGGAGTCCAAGCTAGCGCATATTGAAAGCTGTTTCAAAACTGCATGCCCTGTGTAGTCAGCCCCTGACACGTCTCTCAAGATGCCAGGAAGAAACTGCAAAGAGATAAAGTAGAAAACTGGGGGGATGAGCCGGGCGTGGTGGCACACGCTTGTAATCCCAGCGGCTTGGGAGGCGGAGGCAGGAGGATCGCAAGTTGGAGAACAGAGGCAGTCTGTGTAACTTAGTGAGACCCTGTCTCAAAAAGTTAAAAAGTGGGCTGAGGGTGCAGCTCAGTGATCCGGCACTTGCAGAGCATGCAGGTGCAAGGCCCTGGGTTCAACTCCCAGTACCGAAAAAAAGAAAAAAAAAAAAAAAAAGAAAAGAAAAAAAAAAGAAAATTGGGGGGATGGGATGTTTACCAGCTGGATTTCTTTCTACAGAACAGCTACGTCCTTAGGAACATAGCCGTGGTCAGAGACCCAGGAAAGGCCTGACATTCCAGTGCTGCATGTAGAGAGACTGCGGAGAACCCCCCGTGTGTCCAGACTGTGGACTCCCCCTGTGCCCATGCCGGCCTCCAGCGGCAGCTCCCCTGACCACAAGGCCCTGCTGCTTGACTTCTGGGGCCAGCAGTGGTCAGTACAGGGGAGATATTTTAGCTTGAGAACGAATGCTGCCTCCTTTTTAATTTTGAACCTGACTGGAATGGGCAGTAACCCCTGGAGGCAGACTGGGAAGGAGAGCTGTGAGGAGTGGGAAAGACCTGAGCCATGGGCCAGCTCACGCGGGGCTCGGACACAGCCGGGGTCTCTTCACACAGAGCTGGTCCCAGCGTCCTCTGGACCCTGACAACATCCACGTTTTAGGACACATGTGTATACAAGGTGCCAAGGGCAAATGCCGCACGTTAGTCTCCAGACACTGGTAATTTTGATTCTTTGACAATGGTCCTCCAAATGTTAACAACAGTTGTAATAAGCCAGGCGTGGTGGTGCACGCCTGTAATCCCAGGGACTTGGGAGGCGGAGGCTGGAGGATCCTGAATTGGAGGCCAGAGGCAGCCTGCGCAACTTAGCAAGACCTTGACTCAAAATAAAAAATTAAAAATGGGGGTTAGGGGGTGCAGCTGAGTGGTGGAGCCTAGCGTGCCTGGGGCCCTCTGTTCAACCCATCAGTATTGCAGTAGTAGTTGCAATATTGTTTTTGTTAGGTGCCGTCGAGTCATCTCTGACTCATAGTGATCCTCATAGGGTTTTCAATGGGTGATTGTTTTGGGATTGCCTCGGAGTGGATTGCCAGGTCCTTCTCCCCTTTTTTTTTTTTTTTTTTTTGGTGGTACTGAGGGTTGGACCCAGAGCCTGGCGCTTGCATGCTCTGCAAGTGCTTGACCACTGAGCTGCACCCCCAGCCTGTGTTTTTACTTTTTGAGACAGGGTCTCACTCAGTTAAGCAGACTGCCTCTGGTCTCGAACTTGCGATCCTCCTGCCTCTGCCTCCCAGACCGCTGGGATTACAGGCGTGCACCACCACGCCTGGCTTCCTTCTCCCATTTTTGTGGTTCTGGGAATCGAACTCGGGACCTTAGAGACTGCAGAGCAGCGCTCTACCAACTGAGCTAAATCCCTGCTCTGTGATAATAGCAGCTTCATTACGCCTTTTTTTTAAAAAAAGGACACTTGCGTGTGTGTTTGTATTAAAATACACATGACTAAATTTACCATCCTAAGCACCTTAAGAGGGCTGGAATTTAGCTCAGTTGGTAGAGCACCGCTCTGCAATCTCTGAGGTCCCAGTTTGATTCCCAGCACCGCAAAATGGGAGAAGGACGTGGAAACCCACTCCCAAGGCAATCCCGAAACAATCAGCCATTGAAAACCCTATGAGGGTCACTATGAGTCGGACTCGATGGCACTTAACAACAACAACAACAAGCACCTTAAAGTGCGCAGCTCACTGGTACTAAACACATCCACAATGCTCTGCCGCCATCAACACTGCCCACTGACAGAATTATGGAAGCACTATGCTGCTGTTGGTACCTGCCACTGCCTGCTGACTTCACCTGGTGGCCACACCTGTGCCCCCAGCTGTCCACCGGTCTTCACAGCTGGATGCTGTAGAGGCCCCCTGAAGCTCAAGGTCCCAGATGAATTGAGTGAGCCAGTAAGGGCGTCTGGTCACTCCCCACCCCCCACCATCTCGCCAGCCTCTGTACACTTTCATCCCCTCCCCTGCCTCCTGTCAATCCACCTCCCCCCTCTTCTTCCACTTTCGGGATCCCATCTCCCATCACATCGCTCCTTAACACCCTTGGCTGCCTCCCCAGTGCCTGCCACGTAAGGCCCACCTTCTTTAAGCGGAAGTTGTTGTTAAGCTGAAGTAAAAGCTGGTTCACAAGTTTTGAGGGGAAAGAATAGATTTCTTTGGTTAGGCCACTGAGGAATAAAGGGGCTGCCCTGTGGGATCCATTCTGGGGTTTTCTTAGAATCTGAGGGCGTGAGCCAGAGCAAGGGTTCGGTCGGTGCCCTGTGGGCTGACTCTCTAAACCCACCCCTTCCCCCCTCTTCTCCTGAAAGAGCCCTAGAGGGTTCTCGAACCCTGCTACCTTTAGGACCTGGAGGATCTGAGTGGGTGGAGGGGGTCACTCTCCCCCCACCCCCTCGAAGTCGGCACCGGAACTGCTCTAATAGGAACCGGCCAGCCGCGCTCAGGAAGTGCTACGGGTAGGGTGTGGGATTCCTAGAACCCTCGGTGTGACCAGCCAGGGGTCGCGGGGTTGGGGAGGTGAGGGTGGAAGAAGGGGTGAATCTGACCTCCTCTGAGCTCTGCAGACACCCCTTTCCCAGCGGCACCGTACCCCTCGCTGCAGCCTCGGGAGCGCTCCCCTAGAGGGACTTCGGTAGAAGTCGGGGTGTGCGCGATTTCCCAGGGAGGGCAAACTCTGGGCTTCACCGGCCGCGCCCTGCACTATGGGGACCGTGTGCAAGTCCCAGGGTCACTCCATCGGCCTCGGCCTCCCTTCCCCCGGGCCTTGGCGGGTCCAGAAGGCAGCAGAGCCCTGAAGCTCACTCTGGGCGGCTGGGAGGCTCGCACGTGTAGTCGTGGACCGGGCGGGAGCGGGGATCGCAGGCTGAGGTGCGTCCCAGGGGGCCGGGGGGAGGGCTGCGGAGGGCGGGGTGGGGGTTGGCGCACGGCCCGAGAAGTGGGAGGGGACAGGTTGAGGGGTGGTCTCTGAGGAGGAGCCAAGCTGGACGGCATTGTTCTGCGCTCCGCGCCTGAGAGCGCGCGGCGCTGGCTGAGGAGGGCGCGCGGGGCGCTCGGCTCCCCAGGCTCCTCCGTCTGCCCCTGACTGCGTGGGTGCGAGAAGAGGCGGGGGCCTTCCCGGGCGCCCCGAGAGGCAGCTACCCGGTCCGCCCGGTGGAGCGTGGTCTTCTGAGGCAGCCCGAGAGAGCGGTGCGCCCGCGCACCTGGGCTCCCCGTGGAGAGGCCGTGGCTGCCCCCTGCAGCGCAGCCCCTCACCTGGTTTTCGGGGCCTGAGGCCGGTGGGTGGCGGGGAGCAGGAGTCCCTGGCCCGCGCCGGGAGTCTCCACCGGAGCCAGGTGCCCGGGCCCCCTGCGATGGCCGCGGGCCGACACGGACGCCTGGGCGTCCCTCCTTAACGGGGCGCAGCGCCTCTTCGCCCGGGCGGGGCTGGCAGGATGGGGGGCAGCGGATCGGCCCTGAGGGTCTGCTCTGACCACCGCGGGGGCATCAACTGGTTAAGCCTGAGCCCCGACGGGCAGCGCGTGCTGACGGGCAGCGAGGATGGCACGGCCCGGCTCTGGAGCACCGCGGACGGCCAGTGCTGCGCGCTCCTGCAAGGTAGACCTGCGCGCCGCGCTCGCGTCCCCTTCCTGGGCTCTTCGCGGCCGGCTCAACTGCCCCAGACCGTGCACCTCTTCCTAAACGCCTGTTTCTGCCCACTCGGCAAGTGGAGAAGGGCTGGCACAGGCCCAGCGCCTAGCCCCTGATGCATGGCTGGGTGGGGTGAGGGGCTGGGGTGCGGTTGGGCGGAGCGGCGCCCCTGCCACCCAGGCAAGATCAATTGTCGACTGGGTGCGTTGAAGTCATAACCGTTACCATTTTAGCAAACAGAAAGAAGTCACACTTATGCCCTTTCTAAGCAAAACTTCCTGTGTCACTCCTTGACCTGGTGCCCTTTGGCTGACACTTCCTCTTCGGGGCCACGGTGGTAACAATAGGGACTTGTTTGGGAGCCGGGGTGCTGTGCGTTATCGGCATTGTTATCCCAGGTACAGACACAGAAACTGAGGCTCCGGGTCAGTGACTCGCGGGGCTTTGTGCCCACTGAGAGATGTCCTGAGGGACACCCTTGACGTGTGAACTCCCTCCCTTCACGCCCCCTGGCCAGCTCTCTCATGGTGTCATCTCAGCTGTGGCAGAGGAAGGGGTGAAGGGTGGGACTGATCCAAGTTTGAGGGAGGGGATGTTGGACCGATTTTGCTATTTGAGGTCAGAATGAAACTTAAGTGGAGTGCAGTGAGGTATGGAGTGCAGTGAGGTCGGTGTAGCCTCAACAACCCTTTTTCAGTGCATACCTATTGATTTATATTTGCGTTCTCATTCTGGGGGAGACTGCACTCGGGGTGCATGGCACCCTGGTCTGATCTCTCTCCCAGCCCTGTCACATGGTGGCTGGAGTGGCGCAGGGAAGGCTTTCTGCAGCAGGGACGGCTCTTTATCACTTGGCTTTTCCTCCATAGCCCATAAGCAGCAATCCTGGGTGGCCTCTCCGGCCTTTCCAGCTGAGATAGGATGTCAACCTCAAAATTGGCTGAGCCCGACAATATTGGTTTCAAGTAAAAGCAGCTCGAGGTAGGCATGTCAAAGCCCAATAGGGATGAATGTTGGCTTACCAGTTTCTTGGGAGTTGGTGTGGAAAAGGGTGAATCGACCACAGACATGCACACTTTTCCCCTCCCGAAACCACCACACACACTGACAGGCATGATAGGCGTGTCGGAAGAGAAGAGCTAGCTCCGCTAGAAAATGTAAATCCAAATCGTATTGCTTCCCAAACGTCCGACTTTCTTTCGAGGAGTTTCAGAGATCCAGATTCTCAGGCGTGGCCTGCAGTGGTTCCGCCGTGACTAGTACCACGGAAGTGGCATTTCTAACAGGCTTTTTGGTGGCCAGGATGCACAGCCAGCCCAGGGAGCCCCAGTTGTCAGGTGGGGTTCTCCGCAGTAGAGCTCTAGGCTTTTCCAGGCTGGTCCTGGCCCAGTGGGCACTGGCTTGCCTTGGGGCAGCTCTGGAGTCTGACCAAGCTACCAGGGTCAGTCTTGTGCCCAGCTCTGTGCCTAGTATCTGGAAACCTGTCACACCCATTTTGGTAGCCCTTACAGCTGCTTGTCCCCTTGAGGCACTGACACCTGCCTCCAGTGAAGGGGACCTGCACCACCTTAGGGCAGGGCCATCTCTACTCAAGCAGACATTGTGGAATTGAAGATCTGCCGCTTCCTACCAGGATTGATTTGCCCTTACAAAGAGTTCCAAAATTTCCAAGGGCAGAAGGGACCACAGTAGTAGCCTTACCTACTTACAGACTTTACTTTCAAGAGCCACCATAGGTGCCGAGTCATCCATTAGTATGGAACCCTAAGGAAAGCAAGTTCTTGCCAGTCCTTCCTCCTGAAACTTTTTTTTTTTGCGGTACTGGGGATTGAACCCAGGGCCTCGTGCCTGCATGCTTTACAAGTGCTGGACCACTGAGCTGCACCCCCAGCCCATTTTTTTTTTTTTTTTTACTTTTTCAGACAGCATCTCGCTAAGTTACGCAGACTGCCTCTGGTCTCGAACTTGCCATCCTCCCGCCTCTACCTCCTGAGCCACTAGAATTACAGGCGTGCACCACTGCACCCGGCTCTCTGAAAGACTTTTTTTGTCTCAACAAAATATTAGTAAGATGTCTTAACATTTATTTGATACCTTCTAGTTTATAAATATGCATCTGTGTCCTTCTATTACATGGTTAGTCCAACTCTGAGCTACACAGGATTGGCACCAGTTACGTGGTCGAGAACGGGGAGGTGCCGACTTATTTACGACTCATGGAACATCTCCGCGTGTTCTAGATACTGCCCCGCCCCCAATGAAGGGGGCTGTGTCTCGGCCATCCCCTGGAGACTCACGGGGCACTACAGAACTTGTCCGCTGTCCCAGCCCACTGGTATAGCCCACTACTTTGTGGCTGCTGCTTGTATTTGGGGCACTGCCCAGGTCATGCAGCCAGCTAGAGGTGGCCCTGACACCTGGTCCTGCCCGCAACCCACTCCTGTCAAGTGCTGTCCCCTTGCACATCTCCGGGCCCACAGAAGCCTCCAGACCACAGCCTGTGGGTTGGCCCATCCTGGGTGTCTTAGGCGCAGTGGTTGGGGTTGGCGGCTCCGCCAGGAGCTTCTCTGAAGACCAACTCCTGGCTTCATTCTTTTTTACCAGAGGTTTTCGGTGCATCCTGTAGTGACTAGGGAAATTTGGGCAAACAGGAGGGGTGGAGACAAAGCAAGGGGGTTCTTCCTGGGGAGATCCCTGCTCTTGCCCCCACCCCCAGGAGCTGCAGAGCTCCAGCGCCGCAGAACTGGAGTGCTGGGCTCACGCCCACTGCTTCCTATGCGAGGGGCTTTCAGACACAGCTGCTGACCTGCCAGATGATGTCCTTAAAGAGATCGCGTTAGCCCCACCCACTCTTTTTTTTTTTCCTTTGCTGTACTGGGGGTTGAACCCAGGGCCTCACACCTGCATGCTCTGCAAGTGCTGGGCCACTGAGCTGCATCCCCAGCCCATTTTTTTTTTTTTTTACTTTTTGAGACAGGGTCTCACTAAATTACGCAGACTGCCTCTGGTCTCGAACTTGCGATCCTCCTGCCTTGGCCTCCCAAGCCGATGGGATTACAGGCATGCACCACCACACCCTGCTACCACCCCCTCTTTTTCACTTTACTCATTGAGTATCTGTTTCCTGAGGGGCGCTTCACTGGGTCGATGAGATGAGGGACACTTCCCAAAATGGCAGTGGCCATCCTGCTGGGTTCCCATGGCGTAAGAGACTTAGCCTGCAGGGTTGGCCCACTGTGGCTGCTCCCTGCACCATGGGCGCTTGGCACGTCCTGTGAGCCAGGGCTGCATTGGGATGGGCCTCCAGTGGGGCAGAGGCAGGGGCAAAGAGGTGGGGCCTCAAGAGGATAGGGCGCAAAGAAGAGGCCACAGACTGAAGGCTGCATGAGGAGATGGGGTGCTGTTTTTGCCTTGTGAGTTCACAGGTGCACAGGTCCAGAGGTGCACAGGGACAGGTTTTTTTTTTTTTTTTTTTTGTGGTACTGGGGATTGAACCCAGGGCCTGGCATTTGTATGCTTTGCAAGT
Organism: Pedetes capensis; assembly: GCA_007922755.1. Taxonomy (NCBI): domain Eukaryota; kingdom Metazoa; phylum Chordata; class Mammalia; order Rodentia; family Pedetidae; genus Pedetes; species Pedetes capensis. Next base: position 15,206 of record VMDO01025153.1, on the reverse strand, counting down.
GCTGGACCACTGAGCTGCACCCTCGGCCTATTTTTTTTTTTTTTCACTTTTTGAAACAGGGTCTTGCTAAGTTTTGCAGACTGCCTCTGATCTCAAACTTGCGATCCTCCCTCCTCTGCCTCCCGAGCCTCTGGGATTACAGGCATGCGCCACCGCACCTGGCGCTAGGGACGGTTTTCATGCATAAATAGATCACACTGTCTTTGCCTCCTTCCAAAGAGAATTCCATGAAAACAAAGCCTGTTTTCAGTATGGAAGCCGTGCTGGAGGAGTTCTTTCTTCGGCACTCTGTGGACGCTGTTTGGGGTGGCGGTCTCCCTGTGGTGCCCGCTGAGGTGGTACAGAAGGTGGCAGGAGAATGGTGGGGAGGGCCATGGTTGGAGGAGATGTCACTGGATGGAGCTGGACTGGTGGCGCACTGTGACAGGCTACAGGCAGCCTGCCTGGCAGGTGGCCTGGTCCCCGCTCAGAAGTTCCGGAAGCCACGGCTACAGCAGTGCTTAGTTCCAAGTGGGGGTTTGGAGCTACACTCAGTCCCCGGGGACCTTGTCGGTGGCCATTTCAGCCACTCCTCTGAGGGCTCAGATGTCACTAACCGAGCCTTGTTCAGGACACAGAGAAGGGCAGGATCAGTCAGGGTCCCGGCACAAGAACATCTAAGCCAGGCACAGGGCACAGGCCTGTCATCCCAGTGGCTTGGGAGACTGAGGTAGCCCGTGCAACTCAAAATAAAAAAGAGGCTGGGGGTGCAGCCCAGTGGTAACACATTTGCTTAGAATGTATGAGGCCCTGGGTTCAACCCCTGAGTACTGGAAAGAAAAAGAAAGAAAGAAAGAGAGAGAGAGAGAGAGAGAGAGGGAGGGGGGAGGAAGGAAAGAGGAGGGAGGGAGAGAGAAAGAAACAGAAAAGGAGGGAGGGAGGGATGGAGGGAGGGAGGGAAGGAAGGAAGGAAAGGAGTGAGGGCAGGAAGGATAAAAGGAAAGAAAGAAAGAGCAGGGCGCAGTAGTGCACGCCTGTAATCCCAGCGGCTTGGGAGGCAGAGACAGGAGGACCGCAAGTTCGAGACCAGAGGAAGTCTGTGTAATTTAGCAAGACCCTGTCTCAAAAAAGTAAAAAAAAAATGGGCTAGGGGTGCAGCTCAGTGGGTTCAAACCCCAGTATCACAAAAAGAAAAAGAAAAAAGAAAGAAAAAAGAAAACTAAAAGAAAAAGAAAGGAAAGGAGGAAGAAAAAGAAAAGCAGGGAGGGATGGATGGAGGGAAGGAAGGAAGGAAAGGAGCAAGGGCAGAAAGGAAGAAAGGAAAGAAAGGGAGAGAGAAAGAAAAGCAGGGAGGGAGGGACGGAGGGAAGGAAAGAAGGAAAGAAAGGGCAGCCCCAAGTACAGGTGATATATCAGGGCATCATCTCCTGTCCAGGGACACAGCCGCTGCGTCGCAGAGACAGCTGTGGAGTGGGCTCCTCGAGGGTAGGGGACCTGGGTTGCAGGGCCACCACCAGGTCTGAGTGCATTTGTAAGTGGAGGACCAGGATGCCCCTCTGCAGTCTATGAGGCGGGGGTGGGGGAAGGATAGGCGAAGGCTTAGGCAGCGGGCTGGGGCCCCTCCCTCCACGGGTCACAGTACAACCTTGCCCTGCAAGGGCCAGATAAGGCCGTGGCACGTCCACGGTGCCAGCCCTGAGACCTTGGGGCTGCTGGGGCGGCCTGCTGCTTTGTTACCTAACACTCGGACCCGCGGAGCGAAAGGGGCCTCATTTCATGCCAAGTCCAAGCCCAGTTAGTTGGGGTCCTCTGCAGCCCCAGGCAGAGGGGAGCAGCTCGGCTCCTCCCTGGGCAGGGCCCCCGGAGCCCCGTTCAGCGCCTTCTTTCTTTACAGCACACTGACTACATCTTATCTGCGTTCTTCATCCCTTCAAAAATATTTATTTTCACTTTGGCATTTCTGCTTATTCTGCACAATTCCAACAGCCGAAGGCAGAGGCACTGTGGTCCCTGGAGATGTGGGGCTTGGCGCCGGCAGGCGGGCTCCTCCGTCCGTGGGGAGTGATCTCGTTTGCCCCGGGTCTGGCCTGTCTGGGGTTGTGTGCTACGTGGGTCCTTGGGGGTCATGGTGGCACCACGTGGTGGCGCCAGCAAGGGGACGAGCAGAGTCCAGGCCCCTCCGCTGACAGCCGACAGGGTGACCCACCAACAGTGTGACCCGTTACCCGTTGGGCCCGAGTGTTCTCAGATGGGGGGTGAGTGCCTAGAGGTGGGGGAGGGGCCACCCCACCGCACAGCCCCGACTGCTGCAGGGAGCCTCAGCGGGCCCAGGGCCCAGCCTGCAAAGGGCAGAGGCCCCGGGCTCAGCCTGGCTCAGGTTCAGAAATGAGCAGTTTTTCACATTGAAAATGTTAGGGACTGGGATGTGGCTGGGTTGACTGCCTTGCATTATGGCCTCATCTCTTCCAGTCTTTGTATACATTTGCGCTTCTATTGCTTTGCCATATGTATATACATTGCCCGTTTCCTTGCACGGGTCACAAAATGGCCGAACATCCCAGGTTTTCTGCAGTGTCACCGAGGCCAGGCAGTTCCACTGGGTAAAGGTGCCCGCCCTCCCCAGTCCCACGTGGCTCTTTATTGCTTTTCTTCACTTCATTTGCGCCTAACGTCCGCATTTGACCTTCCTGCCATGTGGATAGGGCCTTAGCAGCCAGGCCTTCTGACCAGCCCCTCCCTCGGCCTCAGCTAGCTTAGGCACAAGATTCTTTGGGGGCCAGGGGAGGAGATGCCCACACAGGGGGGGTAGGGGGCCCTGGGAGGTGATACCTTTGCAAACTCTGCGTGTGCCCAGCACCTGGTTGGCCTGGCACACGGTGGCTGCCCTCCCTGGATGACCCCAGCTGTCCGGGGAGCCCAAGGTGGCTCTTCCTGGGCTTAGCTCCCTGGTTGCCATGGGGAGGTAGGACCTATCTGGTCTCAGGGAAAATTATTGACAATCTTAAAATATTTTATAAACTCTCTGGGTTGGCAAAAATCTGGTCTGTGTTTTGCCAAACACAGTTTGCCCTCAACTTCTTCCCCGGCATGTGTTTTAAGGGAAACATAATCTGCCATTTCTTCAAGTGTTTACTTAATTCCTACTTTGTTTTCGGAGTGGCCTGGTGTGTATGCTCCAAGAAGAGTGGAAAACTTTTCCCTTTGAAAATTCTGTTTCTTGTAGCTGGGTGCTGTGGCCCACACCTGTCATCTCAGCAACTGAGGAGGCAGAGGCAGGAGGATTGAAGTTCAAGGCCAGAGGCAGCCTGCGTAATTTAGTGATGTTGTCTCAACATAAAATAGAAGAGGGTTGGGGGTGTAGCTCGGTGGTAGAGCACTTGCAAAAGCATGCACGAGGCCCTGGGTTCAACTCCCAAGTACCACAAAAAATAAAAATTTTTTTAAAAATTTAAAATTTGTCTGGGCGCGGTGCACGCCTGTAATCCCAGTGGCTCGGAAAGCAGAGGCAGGAGGATCGCAAATTTGAGACCAGAGGCAGTCCATGTAACTTAGCGAGACCCTGTCTCAAAAAGTAAAAAAGTGGGCTGGGGGTGCAGCTCAGTGGTCCAGCGCTTGCACAGCATGCAAGCGTGAGGCCCTGGGTCCAAACCCCAGTACTGCAAAATAAATAAGTAAATACATTAATTAATTAATTAAAATTCTGTTTCTTAGAACCCAAGAAGTTGGTAAGTTGTGTTCCTTTAAGAGTAACTAAGCTTAATCTAGGACAAAAAGAAAAATAAAAGAAAAATAAAAGAAAAAAAGAAAAAAAAAAAGGAAAGAAAGAAAAAAGGAAAAGAAAAAAAAAAGGAATGAAGGAAAGGAAAGGAGAAGTCATCTTGGTATTCCCCAGGAGATTCTAAAATCTCTGTTTACCTGGCACCAGCCATGGAAACAAAATTTTAAAATGAGACTTAAAAACGCCAGCCCTCAAGTCCCTGGCAGCCCATTACAGTGGCAGTGGTTCCATTGAGTAGAAGTGTCACTTCTCACTAGCCACACCTGGCTCCTAAGGGCTTTTCTTGTTTTAATTTAAAATAAGATCAAAGTGTCTTTCAAATAAGATCCTTGGTGCAGCAAATGTCCCCCAAAGGTGTGGGCATTTGAATTCCTCGGTCCCAACATTCCTGCCATCCCACTGATTCTCTGGTGCCCAGATTCCTCCCAGCGATGTTCCAACAGCTGTCCTCCCAGGTGGAAGCATCTTTACCTGAAGAATGAGCCCTACTCGGAGAGCAGAGGCCTCGAGCTGCTTGATGTCTCTGGCATGGGCTGTTGTGAACACACCTAGCAACCGTACCGCAAAGGTAGGAGGCGGGGCCAGACGCAGACTCTGCTCAGCCCACCTGTGCTGGCTTGACCTTTGAACTTGCAATCCTCCTGCCTCTGCCTCCTGAGTTGCTGAGAGTACAGGCATGGACCACAGCACCCAGCTACAAGAAACAGAATTTTCAAAGGGAAAAGTTTTCCACTCTTCTTGCAGCGTACACACCAGGCCACTCCGAAAACAATGTAGGAATTAAGTAAACACTTAAAGAAATGGCAGATTATGTTTCCCTTAAAACACACGCCGGGGAAGAAGTTGAGGGCAAAATGTGTTTGGCAAAACACAGACTAGATTTTTGCCAACCCAACTTGACCCTGGCTGTACCTGGCCACCTGGACCATTTCTACCAAAGACCTGTGTTCCAGCCCACGTGCCCTCTTCCATCCCTGACTTCCCCATGTGCACCGTCCCCTGGGCTCAGCACCCTGGCTCTGTCCCGCGAAGTGAGTGCCCCGGAGGATGGAGCCTGTTCACAGTAGGCCATCCTTGCGGGCTTCTTTTCTGGGCCGGGGCTCGCCAAAGGCGAGGGTCTTCTGCATCTCTGTCTCTATCATGCCAGCATCCTTGAAACAGGTACAGTTTATTCTTGCTCAGTTTCTGAGGCTGGAGCCGGGCTCGGTGGCGCATGCCTGTAATCCCAGCAGCTCAGGAGGCCGAGGCAGGAGGATCACAAGTTCGAGACCAGAGGCAGCCTGCGTAATTTAGCAAGACCCTGTCTCAAAAAGTGAAAAAATGGGCTGATGCCGGTGTCCCTGGCCGAAATCCAGGTGTCAGCACAGGACAGTCCACACCTTGCCTTTTCCAGCAGCTGCTGGCCGCTGGCCTTCCTTGACTTGTGGCCACATTGATCACTGCCTCCGTGTCCCCAGGGCCTTCCCTTCTTTGGAGTGTCGGATTGCTCTCTGCTTCTCTTATAAGGACACCTATGAGGGCATGTAGGGCCCGCTCAGATAATCCAGGAGGCATCTGCCCAAGTCAATACCTTTAACGCAGTCACACTTGTCAAGGCCTTTTTCTGAGTAAGGGGCATTTATAAGTTTTGTGACACACAGGGCCTGAAAATAGTGGGTGAGGGGGACAGTTTGCTCTGTCTTCCACAGTGTTCTGCCCAAACATTAGAAAAATAGCTAACTGCTGGGCACAGTGGGCTGGGATTTAGCTCAGTGGGTAGAGCGCTGCGCTGCAGTCTCTGAGGTCCCGAGTTCAATTCCCAGCACCGCAAAAATGGGAGAAGGGCCTGGCAATCCACTCCCAAGGCAATCCTGAAACAGTCAGCCATTGAAAACCCTATGAGGGTCGCTATGAGTCGGATACCGACTCGATGGCACCTAACAACAACAACAACAACAACAGCCGGGCGCAGTGGCACACACCTGTATCCCAGCGGAGGCGGAGACAGGAGGATCGCAAATTCGAGACCAGAGTTAGTCTACGTAACTTAGGGAGACCCTGTCTCAAAAAGTAAAAAAAAAAAAAAAAAAAAAAAGGGCTGGGGCACAGCTCAGTGGTCCAGCACTTGCAAAGCATGAAGCATGCAGGCGCGAGGCCCTGAGTTCAACCCCCACTACCAAAAAAAAAAAACAAAAAAAAGCTAACTCACGGCATCTGCTGCACGATACGACTGGAACCCAGTCTGCACAACCACCCATGAGGCAGGTGAAGGAGCAAAACCACAGAGGCGGAAGGACGAGGCCAGGATCCTGCCCCGCCCTTCACTGTCCGCCGAGCCACCGTAACAATGGGTTTGCTAAACATAAACGGCTGAAAAGTTAGAAGGAGACTAAAGGAGAAGATGGGGGGTAGACAGAAAGACTCGAGGTGGCGAGAGCCCCTGCCTGGCTCCTGCTATGCTACCCTACAGATTCTTAACATCTCCTGACCGAAATCCTCATTTAAAAAAGGCTGGTCCTGGGCTGGGCGCAGTGGCGCACGCCTATAATCCCAGTGGCTCGGGAGGTGGAGGCAGGAGGATCGCAAGTTCGAGACCCGAGGCAGTCTGTGTAATTTAGCGAGACCCTGTCTCAAAAAGTAAAGACAATGGGCTGGGGGTGCGGCTCAGTGGTCCAGCACTTGCAGAGCATGCAGGCGCAAGACCCTGGGTTCAACTCCCAGTACCGCAAAAAAAAAAAAAAAAAAAAAAAAAAAAAGCTGGTCCCGCTGGATGTTGGGGCGCATGTCCGCAATCCCCAGCACTCAGGAGGAGAAGGCAGGAGTATGGAGCGTTAAAGGCCAGCCTCGGCGACATGGACCCGTCTCCAAAAAGCCCCTTCCAGGCTTGTCTTACACACTGCCTGTCCCCGGCTGGCCTCTTTGCTTTCCTTTCCAGAGTTTTTTCCCAGAAGAAAAACAGGAACCAGCACCTGGGTGAGCTCACGTCTCCTGTCGCCCGCAGGGCACGAGAGCTATGTGACATTCTGCCAGCTGGAAGACGACGCGGCTTTCACCTGCAGCGCAGACGGCACCATCAGGAGGTGGGACGTGCTCACGGGGCAGTGCCTGCAGGTGTACCGGGGACACACGTCCATTGTGAACAGGTCAGCCTGGCTGGGGCCTGGGCAGCGTGGGCGGAGCTATAGGGTGCCGCCCTCCAGGAACTGCAGGGGCCCCAGGGGTAAGAGGGGAAAGGGAGGCCCAAATGCCCCCTGGGGGACCTGGTGCCTCCACTGCCCCTGCTGGGTGCCAGCACCTGTCGATGAGGACAAACTCCAGGGGAAATTGCTTAATTGGCACCCAGTGGTAGACCAGGAGGAGGAGGAGGATGCCAGGGGTTGTTGTCAAGAGGCAGCCGGGTTTTGTTTTGTTTTTTTTTTTTTTTGCGGTGTTGGGGATTGAACCCAGGGCCTCGCACCTGCATCCTCTGCAAGTGCTGGACCACTGAGCTGCACCCTCAGCTGTTTTTTTAGTTTTTGAGACAGGGTCTCGCTAAGTTACGCAGACTGCCTCTGGTCTCGAACTCGCAATCCTCCTGCCTCCGCCTCCAAGCTGCTAGGATTACGGGCGTGTGCCACTGCGCCCAGCAGCCGGGGGTATTTTTAAACTTCCTTCTGCGTGGCTATTGAAAATGTCCCACCCTCTCCTTCTCAAGGGTTGACTTTTTTCCCTTCCTTATTGAATTTGGGTTGGAGCTGAGCAGTGGAAATTCCTTTGCCGATCAGATCAACCTGCGGGCCCTGTGTTGACAGGAGGGGCAAGAGGGCCTGGCTGGGCTGGCGGAACAGAGGAAATGTGCAGAAGCCAGGGGGCGCTGGCGGCTGTGGGGGCTCTGAGCATGCTGGGTAAAAACGGCGGGCAGGTAACAGATCAGGGAACTGCAGCACCAGGTGCTGCATGGGAGGCCGGGCCCTGCATGGCAGGTCCCATCCCTGAGGACAGACCAGCTGACTTCGCTGGGGGCACAGGTCAGGCTGGTGGCACCAGCAGGGCTCCCGGGCTCTCCAGTAGCCACCATTGTCCCTCCTTCCCTGAGCAGGAGGCTGAGACCTGCCTGTGGCCGGAGATGGGGGGCCAGAGAGAAGAGTCTGAAAGAAGAGCTGGGAGCTCTGCTTATGCCGGCCTCTTCCTGGCCTTGAAGGAAAATGTGGAGTCAGTAAGAGGCAGTGATCAGGGTGAGGCCGAGGCTGGGTTCTCAGGTGACCAGCTTGTCCCGGGCCTGTCAGCAGCTTCTCAGAAGTGGACATGATAAGGTGGAAAATGTGCTCTACCAGTTTAGGCTCAGGGCTGGGATGTAGCTCAGTTGGTAGAGCGCCGCTCTGCCGTCTCTGAGGTCCCGAGTTCCATTCCCAGCACCACAAAAACAGAAGAAGGATGTGGCAATCCACTCCCGTGGCAATCTCGGAACAATCAGCCATCGAAAACCCTATAAGGGTTGCTATAAGTCTTGACGGCACCTAACAACAACAACAACAGTTTAGCCTCTGTGCACACACACGTGTGCACATCCACACGAACACAATGCAAATGCACTCATGCGTGTAAGTGCACAGGAACTTATGACACATACAACATGCACACACAGTGTGCACCTGCGCATGAGCACAGCACCAATGCTTATGCACGAACACAGCAGAGACACACTCATGTGCTGGCACACAGATGTACACGTGGGAGCTGGGCGCGGTGGCGCACGCCTGTAATCCCAGTGGCTTGGGAGGTGGAGGCAGGAGGATCGCAAGTTCAAAACCAGAGGCAGTCTGCGTAACTTAGCGAGACCCTGTCTCAAAAAGTAAAGAAAAAAAAAATGGGCTGGAGGTGCAGCTCAGTGGTCCAGCACTTGCAGAGCATGCAAGCACGAGGCCCTGGGTTCAACCCCTAGTACCGCAAAAACCAAAAAAAAGAAAAAGAAAAAAAAAAGTACACATGGGCACACAATGTATATGCATGCACATGCACGTGAACACACACACACACACACACACACGGACTATTTTCCACCGGTGGGTCTTCTAAACCCACAACTGCTGGTTGACGTGCGCATGTTAAGTGTTAAGAAACTGCTGCCACGCAGGTGACAGCCATGAGGTGTGGACCTGGGACTCATTTCCCCCGTGTTTTCAGAGCTAGGCTGTGTGTGTGAGCTGCGGGGACACCCATCCTTCAGTAGTCTGGCCCCGCCCCCTGCCACGGTGCACTGTGCCACAGCTGGGCAGGACTCAGCCGCTCCCCAGTGCTCCAGCACCCTGCAGTCCCCCAAGAGCACCCCATTTCCCCTAGAACATCCCCAGGCCCAATCCTGAAGGGTTCCTGACCCTTGGCAGGTGTGCACGCCACGCGGGCAGGGAGGCACCCCACCATTCAGGCCGTAGCCGTGGCCTCAGCCCTTGGTGTCCTCCTCTCCAGGGGGCGCAGGGCTTCTTAGCCAGGGAGTGGGAACGGAGACTTCGAAGCTATGTGCAAAGTTCTGTGCCCAGGAGACGCGTCTGTTTTCCTGGGGAGAAGTGAGAGTAAGCCAGGAAGAGTCCCTTGTGGGAAGCCGGCTGTCCCTCCGTCTGCTGGGTCCACTGAACGAACGGCTGGTCCGACCCAGAGTTCCCTGAGGCCCCTGTCTGGTTGTGAGCCAGGAACCCTGTTCAGATTGTGCCCTGGAGCACCACACGTGTGGGGCGCACCGTGAGAGTCCACAGAAGACGCCCACCCCGCCTGCTGCAGCTAGTCTCTCTCTGACCCCCACAGCCGCCCCGACACGCTCTGGAGCCCGAGGGGCAGGAAGGGCTTCTAGATCTCCTTGCAGCCCTCCAGCCCCTCCAGGGCCCACACTCACAAGTAGCCCTGCCTCCCGGTCAGGTCTGAGCTGTTGCTGCAGGATGGCCAGCCAGCCCACTTAGCACCAGACTTTCCCCATTTTAAATGAAGAGCCCTGGGTCTTCATTCATTCTAAATGAAGAGCACACCTGCCCCTGTCTCCTGTCTCCTCTTTTTACTTCTTCTTTCATGACTATGCGGAGCATCCTCCTTGGGTGGGGCCTTGGGAGAATCCCAGTGTTGGAGCCTGGGTCCCTGCTGTGGGGAGAGGCCAGGCCAGAGGGGGTGGCTCACGGGGAAGGAATTCAGTCAAAATGGGGCTGCTGGGGGCAGTCATGGCGGCTTCCTGGAGGCAGCATCCTTTGAGCTGGACCTTGGAGGTTGAGCATGGTGGGCCGCAGATAGCCAGAGGCTATCCCGGCAGCAGTGCTGAGGCTTGCCCCCTGGGTCTGTGTGGATCCTGGCAACGCTGAGCGCCCTGACTGTCCCCCTACTTCCCACAGAATCCTGGTTGCCAATAACCAGCTCTTCAGCAGCTCCTACGACAGGACGGCTCGCGTGTGGACTGTGGACAAAGGGCAGGTGTCCCGGGAGTTCCGGGGCCACCGCAACTGCGTGCTGACTCTCGCCTACTCTGCCCCCGAGGACCTCCCCGGAGCTCCCTGCCTGGACGCGGCCGTGGCCAGCGGCCTCCTGGTGACCGGCAGTACCGACGGCACAGCCAAGGTGTGGCAGGTGGCCAGCGGCTGCTGCCACCAGACTCTGCGGGGCCACACAGGCGCGGTGCTGTGCCTGGTGCTGGATGTGCCCAGCCACACGGCCTTCACGGGCAGCACCGACGCCACCGTCCGCGCCTGGGACATCCTGAGTGGGGAGCAGCTGCGGGTCTTCCGGGAACACCAGGGCTCCATCATCTGTCTAGAGGTGAGGATCGCCCAGCAGTCCGTCCCACAGGGGAAGGACTGGGAGGGGAAGGGGATAGCCTCAGCCCTTCCTGATGAGCATCAGCTGGCTCCCATGCGGGCCCATGGACCCGTCATGACCTGAGCCCTCCCACTGGCCCCGCCTCCCAATTCTGCCGCGCTGGGGGCTCAGTTTCCAATCCGTGCTTTCTGGGGGACACACGGAGATCCTAGCAGGGGGAACCTGCCCAGGAAAATGAGCACAGAGTTGGGCAAGCTGCAGAAGTGGCCAGCAGGACAGGGGAGCTTGACAAGGCCTGTCTGAGCCAAGGTTGATGGCGCACGCCTGGGATCCCAGGACTTGGAGGCTGAGGCAGGAGGATCAAGTTTGAAGCCAGCATGGGCTACACAGCAAGACCCTGTCTTTTTTTTTTTTTTTGGTACTGGGGGTTGGACCCAGGGCCTCATGCTTGCATGCTTTGCAAGTGCTGGACCACTGAGCTGCACCCCCAGTCCATTTTTTGACTTTTTGAGACAGGGTCTCACTAAGTGACGCAGACTGCCTCTGGTCTCGAATTTGCGATCCTCCTGTCTCTGCCTCCTGAGCTGCTGGGATGACAGACATGCGCCATCGCGCCCAGCAAGATCCTGTCTTAAATCCCAAAACTTCAAGCCCTGCCTCCTGTTTCTGGTGCTGAGAGAGTTTCTTCCACCTGGGGCGGAGCAGCAAAAGAGGGTCAGGGCGCCGGTGTCTGCTGGTTTCACATGCCTTCAGCTCAGTAATCCCACGCGGGGGCATGCTCTGGGGTGGCCCACTCTGCCGACCTCGGTTTCCTCACCTTCCAGATGCTGGTGGTGACACAGCCCTCGTGGTCTCACGGGGGCCTGTGATGTGTAGACAGCAGATGTGCAAATGGCCTGAGGACCTTACCTGGAGCCATGGGCCCACCTGGTGTCCCTCCCTTGCCAGGATTGCTGCAGGGTCCAGGGCAGTGGGTAGGGCTGGGATGGGGGTATAGGCAGAGGGCACCCGTTTATACCTGGGCTCTGAGTGACAAGGCTTCCAAGAGATGACCCAAGGTCAGAAAGAAATGGGGCTCCCCTTGAGTAGTGGCCCCTGATGCCCTAGGACCCTGAGCCTAACCTGGGGGAGCTTGTGAAGGGAGAGAAGGTGGCTTGTCCTTCCTGTCCATTTGTAGATTTAGGTGTGTGGTTTTAAAACCTTAGTTATGGAACAATTCTAACGTAAAGTATGTTGTTTGTTGTTGTTAGATGCCGTCAAGTCAGTGTCCGACTCATAGCAACCCTGTGTACAACAGGGGAAACCTTATTGTCAGTGCTTCTCTGCTATTCGTAGGGTTTTCAATGGCGGATTGATTTTTGGGAGTGGGTTGCCAGGTCTGTCTCGCAAGCCTACAGCACCTGGTGTCCCAGGTGGTCTCCCATCCAAGTACTAACCAGGCCCGACCCTGCTTAGCTTCTGAGATCAGAGGATCCGATGCCATAGTGCTACGGCTGCAGGCAAATGTAAAGTATAGCAATTAGTACGTCAGACCTGTGTGAACTCACTTTTCTTTTAATTGGAAATTTTTAATGTACAACTTAATGTGTTTCGTTCTGACATGCATTTCACTGTGACATTTCCATATATGCATTTTGCTGTGCATTGCACAGATAAGTTCCCCCTTACCCTTTTGTGCACTTCCACCTCCCATGCCACCCCCCCACCAAAGACCTCTCTTCCATTTGCATGTCTTTTTGTGGTAATATTTTTCTATATATCCTTGGATCCCAATTATGTTTAAGATCAAAACTTTCTCTGTAGTGAACCATCTTTTTACATTGTCAGTACTATGTGAACTCACTCTTGAAATCAGGTGTCAACGTTCTGCCTTTAAAGAAATGAAACGTGAAATACGGCAGGCTGTGATCCAGCTTTTCAGCACTGAGACAAAAAACATTGAGATCGCCTAGGCAATCCCGAAACAGTCAGCCACTGAAAACCCTATGAGGGTCGCTATGAGTCGGATACCGACTTGACTGCACCTAACAACAACAACAAGTAAGGAGGAGAGATTTGTTTTGGCTCACTGAGTCAGGCTTCACTTGACGCCGCATGGCTGCATTGTTCAGGGCCTGTGGTGGCTCAGTTATGTCCTGGCAGGAGCGTGTGGTGGAGGCTGCTCACGTCAGGGTGGCCAGAGAGCGAGAGGAGGGGCTGGGGCCCCCATATCCCTCAGGAGCACACCCCCAGGACTGATTTCCTTCCACTGGGCCACACCTGAAGGCTCCACCTCCTCTCAATAGCACCATCTGGTGGGGACCAAGCCCCAGCACTCGAGCCTTTGGGGGACATTTACAATCCAAACCAGAACAGCCAGAGATGTGGGCGTGGGCGCCAGCCACAGCATCCTACGGCGCTTTGCCTGCAAAAGCCCTGTAGGGTCTGAATCTCTAGACCCTGCTGAGCTGTGGGCAGACAACTGCTGCATCTCGGGGACAAGTACTAGCCGTGGCTTTAGAGAAGCCACTGGGCTCTGCATGTACCACCCATGACATGTCCTCAGGGCACGTAAGGGAGAAAAATTTGCAGGGGCTCCTGGCAGGGGAGCTGTGACCCCACGGATGCCCCTAGCGGTCCAGCTTCAGTCCTGGCTGAAGTCCGTCTCCTCCCCTCACCCTGCCTCATGGTCTTCTAGAACTTTCTCCTCTGCCCTTTGGCAAGCAGGGGTCCTATGTGGAAGCCCTTCCTGGGGAGCAGGAACAGCAGGGGTAAACGGTCGGGTGGGGGAGGCTGTCAGGGTGGTGGGTTTTCTTCCTGTGCCCCTCGGAGAAGGGACTGTGGCATCCTCGGTGGATAAAGGGCTTAGGTACGGAGCGTGCGCCTTGGCCTAGGGCGGGGTGAGGGTGACAGCGCCTCTGCCTTGGTTGCAGGGGCTCCGCATCCTGAGCCCATGTGGCTGCAGGTGCTGAAGGGGGCGGTCAGGCGGGGCCCGCGGGCAGGGCCTGTGGTCCCTGCACCATTTGGCCACTGAGACCGGCTCGCGCCCGCAGGGGGGGGGGCGTGGCCTTGGCCTTGGCCTTGGCCGTGGCGGTGGCGGTGGCCGACCCTCCCGCTCTTTCCGCAGCTCGCCGACCGCCTCCTGTACTCAGGCAGCGCCGACCGCACCGCCAAGTGCTGGGTGGCGGACACCGGGGAGCGCGTGCGCACCTTCCCCGCCCACGGACGCAGCGTCAGCGCCCTCAAGTACCACGCGGGCACCTGTAAGTGACCGGCGCGGCCCCTCCTCTCCTGGTTTCTTCCGCCTCTCTTGGCCCTTCCTTCACAACACCCCCAAGGTCCTCAGGCACCTGCTCCTCCAGCTGTTTTGCAAAGAAGGTCCAAGGAGGGTCCTGGGAGCTCCCCCGACCTTTACAAGAATTTGGGGAGACCAAGTGTTCAGAGGGCTGAAATTTAGCTCAGTTGGTAGAGGGCTGCGCTGCAGTCTCTGAGGTCCCGAGTTCAATTCCCAACACCGCAAAAATAGGAGAAGGACCTGGCAATCCACTCCCAACGCAATCCCAAAACAGTCAGCCATTGAAAACCCTATAAGGGTCGCTAGGAGTTGGATACCGATTCGATGGCACCTTACAACAGCAAAATGTTCAAAGGCTCCAGGGCCTAAAGCACATCTCAAGGACGTATTCTGATTTTCCAGGTGAGCAGTGACGCCCCCTTAGTCCCCCCAGTCTCAAGGGTCCAGGGCTTGGCCTCACTTGGCCTTAGGTTTGACGGCAGGTGAGGGAAAATCCAGGCGACTGTGGTTTAAATGAGGTACTATTTTATTTTTCCCTCGAGTAAAAGGCTTTCAGAGGCTGGCAGTCTGGGTTGGGATGGGTGGCCCCCCAAAATCTCCAGGCATGTAGATTCCTCTTCAGCCTGCTTCCTCCTCCATGGCATGTCTTCTGGTATTAGAGAGCACCAGCCATTGTGCCTCGTTTTAGGCAGGCAGGAGGAAGTGGGAGGAGCCAAGGGACGCGTCTTCCCGCTGAGGGGCCCCCTTAAGATCTGCGGGGCACCCCACCAAAGGCTTCTGTGCAGCTCTGAACACTGCCTGCAGAAGGGGCGGCATCGCACCCTTCTGGGACATTGCTGCAGAGAGAAATTGGGGTTGTTCTGGAAAGAACGAAGGGCAGAATGGCCTGTTGGGTAGGCAGGGAGCTGTCCGTCCCAAAGGTTCAAGCTGTCACACATCTGGGTCTTGCTGGTTGGACATGTTGACACCTCAAACTCACCCAGGAAACAGACAGTGCAGGAAGCAGCTTCATCCTCACCCTTTCCCTGGGAGCCGCTTAAGGAGGGATCCACCCCCCAGCTTTGCCTCTCTCCTTAGGCCTGCCGCTCCCTCTCGGTTTCCACAGGTGGGCGGGAGGAGGTTCAAGTGGACCTGGCAGCAAAGGTGGCAGATGGGGGTGGAATGGATTTCTGCAAACAGAGCCTGAGGTGTCTGATGGGGAAAAGCTACTTTCCCTTCTTTCTATGCTCACTACTGTGGTTAGGGCTGGGCCTCCCAATCATGGAATGTCTCATTGAACAAGAAGAGAGTAGCTGGGCGCTTCGGTGCACGCCTGTAATCCCAGCGGCTCAGGAGGCGGAGGCAGGAGGATCGCAAGTTCTAGACCAGAGGCAGTCTGCGTAATTTAGTGAGACCTGTCTCAAAAAGTAAAAAAAAAAAAAAAAA
>VMDO01025152.1:0-28668 GCA_007922755.1 Pedetes capensis | reverse complement strand
TTAGATCTCGGAAGCTAAGCAGGGTCGGGCCTGGTTAGTACCTGGATGGGAGACCGCCTGGGAACACCAGAAGCTGTAGGCTGGGAGAAGGACCTGGCAACCCCCTCCCAAAAATCAATCTGCCATTGAAAACCCTATGAACGGCAGAGAAGCACTGACAATAGTGTTTCCCCTGTTGTACAGAAGGTCGCTATGAGTCGGATATCGACGGCACCTAACAACAACAACAACAACAAATTCATTCTATTTAAAAGATTGTCCTTTCGTTTGACATTTTGCCCATTCGCTGTGTGTATATTAGAATGCCCTTTATATCAAAAAATGATTGTTGCTTTTTTTTTTCTTTACTTGGAAAGAAAGCCAGTTATACCACATCCATCCCCACTATAAGAAAACTACCTGAGAGAATCCTAGACAGATGCCCTGTACTCCCCTGTGGTTGAGAGCTGACTCCAGAAATTTCCATGGTAGAAGAACTAAAGACGGCAGTCTGCCTGGAGGTGGAAGCTCGTCTTGAAGCTGGCTGTGTATCTCTTCACCTCGGCTTGGAGGGATCAGTGGAAGACTTAGGGTAACCTGCGCCCTTGCCCCTGCCACGCTCTCTCACTGGCACTTGGGCACAGCCTCTTTAGAGAAGGAATGCCAAACAGCCGGGCCATGCCGCCTTCTCTCTTTAAGTCTCCTTCCCCAGCCAAGTGCAGAATGGGCGCTGCCTTTCCCTTCTGAATGGCTCCCAGCAGGGCCCATGGGAAAAATTTTGGATTCAAATGAAGAGCATTACCATGTGGTCAGCATATTGGCCCTGCTCTTTGTTTCTTTTTTCCATGCAACAGGCCCCAGAAGGTAACTGACAAGTTGGGCCAAGTGCATGGGAAGCTGCGTGTCTGCCAGCCCATAACTCCTGAGCCACACCGGCACCTAAGGACCCTGCAAACTGGCAGAGAGCCATCAATCCGGCAAGCTGGAAGCTGAGCCTTCACTGATTGCTTTGGGGAAAAGGCAGCCGTCCTGCCACTACGGGAGCTGGCGAAAGAAAAGATGCCACAGGACTTTGGAAAAAAGCAAGCAACAGAGGATGGGAAGAGGGCCTGGGGTCTTTTTCCCTGTACCATGAAGGGGCTGGGTTAGGCTGCATCTGAAGCCCTCTCATCACAGAAATCCTGGGTTTCCCTTGGCTAAGGTCAAGTGTGCCTGCAGCCATACCACTGTGGCTTCTGATCCCATCTGATCTTGGAAGCTAAGCAGGGTCAGTCCTGGTTAGTCCTTGGATGGGAGACCGCCTGGGAACACCAGATACTGTAGGCTTGGGAGAAGGATGCGGCAACCCACTCCCAAAAATCAATCCACCATTAAAAACCCTATGAATAGCAGAACTCATTGACAACAGTATTTCACCTGTTGTACATAGGGTCATTATGAGTCAGACACTGGCTCAACAACACCTAACAACAACAACAACAACCAGGTCAAGTGTGGGGCTAGGGTTTAGCTCAGTTGGTAGAGTGCTGCTCTGCACTCTCTGAGGCCTGGGGCTCAATCCCCAGCATGGCAAAAATGGGACTCCCAAAGCAATCCCGAAACAATCAGCCATTGAAAACCCTATGAATAGCAGAGAAGCACTGACATAGTACTGGGCATGGCACAGTGTTGGGGAGCCTTTCGTTCTGTTGCACATAGAGTCTCTATGAGTCACACCAGACTCGAGGGTACCTAACAACTACAAGGTCAAGTGTGATCAACAGGTGCCGGAGCATATCAGGGAAAGAAAACAGGACTGGGGGATCCAGAAAAACGAGGAGGGGGAGGAAGAGGCATTTACTGATCCGTTGCTGTCCCATTTAATGATCAAAATACCAAGTTAGGTGGATGTAGTCATCCCAATTTTACAGAGAGAACACTGAGCACAGAGACTGAATTCATTCCCTAAGGTCACACAGCCATGGCCAGGGCTGGGGTTACAACTCAGGCAACCTGACTCCGAGCCTGCATTGTTGGTCATGAAGCACGTGACCAGGAGGACCTTGGATGGCACCTGAGAAGGTTGTCCAGGGTGTACACTTTCTTGTTGTTGTTGTTGTTAGGCGCCGTTGAGTCGTGTCTGACTCATAGCGACCCTCATAGGGTTTTCAACGGCTGACTGTTTCGGGATTGCCTTGGGAGTGGGTTGCCACGTCCTTCTCCCATTTTTGTGGTACTGGGAATCGAACTCAGGACCTCAAAGACTGCAGAGTGGTGCTCTACCAACTGAGCTAAATCCCAGGCCCATACACTTTCTAGGAAGGAGAAATGTGGGTGCAGGTGTCTGTTTGTCTGTCTGTAGAGGATGTTGCAGACAGATCCGAGGCACAGAGGTGAAAACATTCAGTAAGAATGGATATAAACACCTGGAGCTGGGCACAGAATCGCCCTTATATAAAAATAGGACGAGGGAGTTCGAAACCAGAGGCAGTCTGGGTAACTTAGCGAAACCCTGTCTCAAAAAGTAAAACAATGGGCTGGGGGTGCAGCTCAGTGGTCCAACACTTGCAGAGCATGCAGGCACAAGGCCCTGGGTTCAACACCCAGTACCGGAAAAAAAAAAAATAGGACAAGGGGAATAAAAAGAATCAATTTAGGAGCTTCCACTTCCCAGTGGAACGAACCAGGCGACCTTGCCCGACTTGTACAACACTCTGCCATCGGTAACAGGTGCTTAATAGTGAGGCTGGCATAGACAGTAAGTAATATGATGCCTGCAAAGCACTCAGCTCAGAGCCAGACACAGTCAATGTCAGCTGCAGCGGCTGTTAGTAAACACTTGGCACGTTCACTTCGACAAGGGACACCATCAGCGACATGGCTGAGGGTCAGCGGGTCATGGCGTCAGTCCAGAGCCACCAGCTCTGTGGTGTCAGGCCACGCATCTAAAGCTCAAAGCATTGCTCATCCCCTGCCCTCAGTCCTGTTAAACCTCCGCAGACCATTCTTCTTGGGGAGCCCTCTGGGTGCCCCAAGTAGAGAGGAGGCCAGCAAGCAGCCTCTATCTTCCCCTGGCAGGCTGGCCAGTTGTTGGTGGGGCAGTGGTGGAGGGGGAGGGACCAGCCTAACCTTCAGTATTGGCCAAGGTCCAATTGCACCTCCTGCTTGCCCATCCAGCCCTTTCTGCCCCAGTCTCTCCCTGTCCCCAGCCCACTGCTCCAGCCTGCCCTCTCCTCAGCCTGCCCTGCTTTCTTGCTCCAAGCAGGGGCAAAGAGGGTGCCCGTATCCTCTTTAGCTCTTTCTCTGAGCCTCAGTTGCCTACACTGGTAGGAATGAGGCACACAGTGGCCCTTTAATGACAAGAAGGATGGTGTTATGATTTGGATCTAAAATGTCCCCCAAAGGTCACGTCCATTGGTCCCCAGCTCATGCTGTCCTTGGAGATGGTGGAACTTTGGGAGTCAGGTCTAGCTTGGCAAGAGTGAGTCACTGGAAGCAGACCTCTGGAGGTTTTGGTCCCAGATCTGTGACTCCACTTTCGCTCTGTTCCTGGTCCGCCATGCCACGAGGTCATCTAACACAGGCCCTGCTGCCACCACTGCCATGCCTGCCCTGCTGCCAATATGGACCGACTCTCTAACCGTGAGCTCCCAATAAATCTCTCCTGCATAAGTTTGTTTGGGTTGGTTTTTCTGCTGTAGCAATGACAGCTGACTAATACAGAAAATTGGTGCCAGAGAGTGGGGTCATTGCTGTGTAGAAATTAACCCTATGGTTCTTAGGCCATTTGTGGAGCATGCTTGCTGGAGGAGTCTGGAAGAGTTTGAAGATGCAGGTGCAAGAAGCCCTGGAGGGCTGGAGAGATAGTTGTGGGGAGAGTAAGGAAGAGCAGAACACCACTGTTGATAGAACTGCAGATGGGGCCTAGTGTTTCAGTGGAAAGTGAGGACTCTGCTGGGTGTTGGACTTGAGACCATTCATGTTACATTCTGGCAAAATAAATAAATAAATAAATAAATAAATAAATAATTGTGTGCATTCTGTCCTTGTCCAAAATATTTAACTGAGGCTGAATTTAAAAGTAATGGAGTACCTAAATTGGCAAAAGAAATATGAGGATGACAAGATATAGGAAGTGTGGTGTGGTTATTGCTTACTGCTTTTAGCCAGATTTATGAGGAAAATATGGAGGAAGATGCACAGGAAAAAGATCTGAAAGTGTGAAGTTTAAAGAGGGAAAATGCTGCGGCTTGTCTAAGGTTACTGAGGACAGGGATAGTTTGAGCCAGGAGGCCTTAATTGTTAAAGTGATAAGCTGCAGTGAAGGAAAACCTCAGCCTTCTCCTCTTTTCCTTTTAGCTGGAAGAAAAGAAATTCCCTTAGGGCACAGAAGGAGTTGGCTAGACCCCTCCCATCTAAGGTCCCAGGGCATGAAAAGGGAGTATCTAAAAAGCTATCTCCAGGAGGCACTCCTGAAAAGAGGCCACCCAGGGAAATGATTTCTCAGCCTGGGTATGCAGCATCCACCACCGCAGCTATGGTTCAAAAGGGTGAAGCTACCTCTCGAGCTAGCAGCAAAACTTGATGTCGTCCATGTGATTCCAGTTTTGTAGACATGCAGACTGCAAGAGTGAAGGGGTTATAGAGTTGGCCACCAAGTTCCAGACACTCAGCACCAGTCTGGTTCCTGACTGGCGTCCGTATTCCTGCTACATACATCTGCGCCCCTGTGGGGACATGTTGTTGTTGTTGGGTGCCGTCGAGTCGGTATCCAACTCATAGGCACACTACATACAACAGGCGAAACACTATTGTCAGTACTTCTCTGCTGTTCATAGGGTTTTCAATGGCGGATTGGTTTTTGAGAGTGGGTTGCCGGGTCCTTCTCCCACAACTATAGCACCTGGTGTTCCCGTGTGGTCTCCCATCCAAGTACTAACCAGGCCTGACCCTGCTTAGCTTCCGAGATCTGACGGGATCGGATGCCACAGGGCTACAGCTGCAGGCGTGGGGACACGTAAGGGTCACGAAATGCCTCTGCCCTCAGACATTTCCCAGTCTAGCCAGCGAAAGGAGATGCCCCCTAAGGCCTGCCTCCTGGCCTTCCGTGAGTGCGTAGGGGCTTCCTGGCCTCATGGAAGGTTCTGGAAGGAGATAAGGTTTGAGCAGGGCTAGGACAACCAGACACAGTGTTCCTCCCCCTGGCTATTAAGATCTGCTTCTTAGTGGAGGAGCTCAATTAGCCCAGCTCATGAATTCTGCATGTCTGACTGACTTTCATCCACCTTCCCCTCCTCCCTTCCACGGAGCCCTCTGCTCCCTGGGACATAATTACAATATCTGGCCCGTTTTAATGAAGGCAAAAATATTCCATGTTTGCGTGTAGTTAGTTTCTAGGAGAGGGCTGGAGGGGGCAGGGCGGGGAGGTGGTGCTTTGGGAGATGAGAGCGCAGCAATCCCCCTTCCTCCCTCTCCCAGCGAACGCCTCCGTTCCCAAATCCCTTTCACATTTATTTTTGTCATTGAGGCCTGTCCCACCACGACGTCGTCCGTGTGTCTTAGAACCGTGTGTGCCCGCGAGGGGTGCCCGAGAGGTCTTTAAAACGATGTTGACAATATGTCAGCTCAAGTAAATCGGTATTTCCATCTCAACCAACTTGTTCAGCTGGGAGTTCACAGACCAGGATTTGGGTTAACTGGCATGATCTCACCCCCACAAGTGTTTTATTAGGCAGTCAGGTTTTATTTCCTTATTGTTCCTGGTGACACGTGCTGAACCCTGTCGGAGCAGCTCACGCTGACCTCTAACCCCTGATTGTAGGAAGCGTCTCAGTTTTATAAAACACTGAGACAATAAAGGGCATTCCTAATTACCAGCCAACCATCGGGTATAGGATGCATGCCAATTTCAAAGATACTAAACTTCAGAAAATAACGCATGTTAAGATTGGCAAAACGGTCTAGTTGACCGAGAACCCAGCAGGAGACATTTGTCCTGCTGTCTTTGATATGTTGTTGTTGTTGTTGTTGTTAGGTGCCGTGGAGTCGGTATCCAACTCATAGCGACCCTCATAGGGTTTTCAATGGCTGACTGTTTCAGGATTGCCTTGGGAGTGGATTGCCAGGCCCTTCTCCCATTTTTGCGGTGCTGGGAATTGAACTCGGGACCTCAGAGACTGCAGCACAGCGCTCTACCCACTGAGCTAAATCCCAGCCCTTGTCTTTGATATAGGAATCTTTTTATTGAACATCAATCCCAAGTTCAAGAGCAAATGAGAAGAGGGTGCAGAAAGGGAGAGATGAGAGGCAGTTTCCAGTTTATCAAGCTCAGGGACAATAGATCGTATTTTCTTATGCTCTTGAAGAGAACTTGCTGTTAGGTGCCATTGAGTTGGGTCCGACTCATAGCGACCCTATGTACAATAGAACGAAACACTCCCCGACACTGTGCCATGCCTGGCACCATGGCAGTGCTTCTCTGCTATTCATAGGGTTTTCAACAGTGGATTGTTTGGGGATTGTTTTGAGAATCGGCTGTCAGGTCCTTCTCCCATTTTTTTGTGGTGCTGGGAATTGAGCCCAGGGCCTCAGAGCATGCAGAGCAAGCGCTCTACCAACTGAGCTAAACCCCAGAGATTTTAAAATGTACAGTTCCATTTTACAGGCGAATTTGTCAAAGCTCAAAGGCATCCATGGCTGCTCAAGCCTGTGCAGGTAGGAATGGTGTGAGACTTCAATGCTTGGGCTTCTGTTCCAGAACTGACTGCTCTAAAGAATCCGGCTGTCGCTGGGCGCGGTGACGCACGCCTCTAATCTCAGCGGCTCAGGAGGCATAGGCGGGAGGATGGCAAGTTCGAGACCAGAGGCAGTCTGCATAATTTAGCAACACCCTGTCTCAAAAAGTAGAGAAAAAAATGGAGTGGGGCGCAGCTCAGTGGTCCAGCACTTGCAAAGCATGCAGGCGGGAGGCCCTGGGTTCAACCCCCAGTACCACACACACAAAAAAGAATCCAGCTGTCCATCAACAGATAAATAAAATAGGGCATAACAGTGCAGTGAAATATTATTTAGCCAGGAAAAGGAAAGAAGCACTGATACGTGCTACAACACAGATGAGACTTGGAATTATCATGTCAAATATAACAAGCCAGACATAAAGAGCCACATGAATGATTCCATATATGTGGAATGCCCAGGATAGGGAAGTCCACAGACACAGACAGCAGTGATTGTCAGGGACGAGGAAGGAAATGAGAAATAACTTTAACTGGGAATGGGGTTTCCTTTGGGTTGATGAAATGTTGTGGAGCTACACGGTGGTGATAGCTTTCCGTTACTATAACAAACACCAGAGTTAATCAACTTAGAGAAGAGGTGCCTTTGGCTGACAGTTTGGGAAGCTCCAGTCCATGGTCAGTTGGTCCAGTTGCTCCAGAGCTGTGTGGCAGGGCCACAGTAGCTAGAGTCCCTGCGAGGGCTCCAGAGCGGCTTCTGCAGAGCGAATGAGGCGGAGCCCCATAGGAAATGAGATCAGAGTCAGGATGGGAAACAGGTTTTTTGTTTTGGTTTGGTTTTGGTTTTGCTTAGGTTTATTTGAGACAAGGTATCACTATGTAGCCCGAGCTGGCCTCAAACTCCTAGTTCTCTTGCGTCAGCCTCCCGAGTGCTGGGATTTGGGATTGCTTTGGCTTGGGTTTTGTTCTAAAGGTACCAGAGGCCACTGGCTGGGTGACAGCAGAGAGTTCTGATCTGTTTGTGATTTGGGTTCTTGACACTGGATTTCAGAAGCACTGAAACTCCTGTCCCAAGTTCGAGTGAGGCTGTTAGGGCCCAGAACAGGCTGACTAACACCTTGCTGCTGGGCACTGCAGCCTGGCCCCTGATGTTTATTACTGCGCTTTCTATGTCCCTGGTGCGCGGCAGGGAGTGGAAGCCCTGCCCTCCGCGGAGAGGGAAAGAACAGAAACGTACAGCTTAGGGACCGCAGAGGAAAACCAGGAGGCTTTTGACTCAAGAAGGACACAGCTGCGGGGCTACAGAGGGCCTGGGGTGCTTTGAAATTCCAGACACCGTCTCCAGGACTGCCTTCTCCAAGGGGCCGGACACCCAGGTACACCTCTCGGCCTGGCTGTGGAAGCCACTGAGACCCGCAACACTGTGTCTTTTTCCTTCCTGACAGGGACCCCTGCGTGGGTGGGAGGGAGGATGCGATGCGGCTGGATCTCCCAGGGAGGGATGGCAGGGACCCCCGGGGAGGCCCAGGCTGTGCTCATCAGCCAGCCCCGCACATAGCTGGGAGGAGGCACAGGAGGCCGGCGGCGGGTCTGCCACGCCACGGGGGAATATTGATGAGTCTTCTGGCCAGAAGTGACGGAGCTGGTGGGGATGGCATAATGAAGACGGATGATCCCAGGCCAGCTCTGCGTCTTCCTGCTGGAAGAGGACAGTCGCAACCCCGGGGGTGGGGTGGGGAGGGCTCGCCAAGTGCCCAGCGTGCCTGTCCTCTGGCATCTGGGCTGTCCAGCCTCCCCCCGGCCTCCGCCCACCTTCCGCCCTCTGTTCTCCCGCGGCCCTTCTTCCCCTGGGGAGGAGGCCCCTGCCCTCCTCACGCTCCTCTGCTTTCTTCTCTCCAGCTCATTTCTCGCCTGTGCTGGCGGGGCTGCAGCGATTCCTTCCTTCTCTTTCCTCCCATTGCCTGCCCACCCCAACCCCAGCCTCCTGACCCGGCCTCCAGAGCAGGGCACAGCCTTCCCTCCAGGGCTTGCTGCCCTCAGGGAATTCTCCAGACAGCAGCCAAGCAAGCCCTCCCGCCTCTGAAGCGCAAGTTATGTCTGCCTCCACCGTTCCCCAGCGGCCTGAGGCTTCTGTTGCTGTCAGTGGCAACTGCCTGGCTCCCTTCCCTTCCCTTTTTCCTTTCCTTAGTCTTCAACCTGTGACTCTGGGATCCCTTCCTAAATAAAATCCCACAGGGAAAACCTTACCTCCGGTCGGAATGCCTCATACACTGCTGGTAGGAATGGAAAAGGGTGCAGATGCTTTGAAAAGCAATTTGGCAGTTTCTCAAAACGTTAGACATGGAGTTAGCAGCACATGACCCACCATTTCTACTCTCAGGTAGTTACTGAAGAGAATAAAAAACATATGTTCAAACAAGCACTTGTACACAAATGTTCATAGCAGCATAATCCATAATAGCTGAAAAGTGGAAACAACCCAAATGTCCCTCAGCTGCTGAGTGGATAAACAAAATGTGGTACATCATGGTGGAATATTACTCACCCATAAAGAAGAACAGGAATGACTGCTAATGGATTGGGGTTTCATTATGAGTGGCAAAGTATTCTAAAACCATGGTGATAGTTGCCTGACTCTGAATATCAGTAAATTAAAAATCGCCAAGTTATACACTTTAAAGGGATGAATTGTACCATATGCGAATTATATTTCAATAAAGCTATTTTTTAGGGGCTGGGATTTAGCTCAGTTGGTAGAGCGCCGCTCTGCAGTATCTGAAGTCCCAAGTTCAATTCCCAGCACCACAAAAACAGGAGAAGGACTTGGCAACCCACTCCCGAGGCAATCCTGAAACAATCAGCCATTGAAAACCCTATAAGGGTCGCTATGAGTCGGACACAACTCGACGGCACCTACTGGCAACAACAAAGCTATTTTTTAAAGCCTTTATCTGAAGGTCAACTTCATGGGAGACCAAACTAAGATTCCCAGAACCTAGAATAGTGACCAGAACATAGTAGGTGTCCAGTCAACACAGAGGCGCATGTTGAATGATGACATGAATGTTAAAGATCTGCAAACGCAGGCTGGATGACAGTCACACAGGCAACTTCAAGCAGAACAGCACCTCCATTCCCACAGGCTGGCCCTCAGCCGCGGCCTTGCTGCCCCCAGAACCACACCCAACATCCGGCGGGCGTGGCTGTCGGCCAGCAACTCGCCTTGTGAAGGGAGCAGGAGGTGCACAAGTGTCAGTGAGGTGCCTCGCGGGTTGGCGAGGCGGCGCGTGGTACAGGTGTGTGCCGGGATGTGGAATGTGTGCTGTGTGCCGTGCGTATGTGTGTGTACAGGCATGTGTGGGGCGTGGGGTGGTGTACGTGGATCTGTGAGCGTGCATGGCACGTGACCGCGTTGTGTGGGTGGTACACTCATGTGCAGGTGCATCGTGTGTGGTATGTGTGTATGTGTGCGTGTGAATGGTGTGTGGCATGTGACTGTGTGTGTGGCGTGCGCCTGTGCATCTGTGAGCTGTGTCATGTGTGGGAGTTGTGTGATGTGTGCGCGGTGGCTGGAGTGTGTGTATGGGGTGGGGACGTGGTGCGTGCACAGCGCATGTCTGTGGATTGGTGTCCGCGTGGCGTCTGGTGCACGTGTTGTGGGCGGTGTGTGCCCGTGATATGTGGCGTGTGTGGGTGTGTGCTCCTTGGTGTGCATGGATGAGGTGTGCATGGGTCCTGCACCTATGCGTGGTGCCGGCTGGGGGTACATGCGGTGTCGTGGGGGTTGCTGTGTGTGTGCTGCGTGTGTGGTGTGGGGGGGATGGACGTGTGTGTAGCCCGTGTGAGTGGTGTCAGATGTATGTGTGGTATGTGTGGAGGTGGTCTGTGTCTGTGGGGGGAGTGGATTGCGTGTGTGTGGTGTTTGGTGGGTGTGGACGTGTGTGGTGCTGGGTGTGTGTATGCGGTGTGTGTGGTGTCTGGCGCGTGTGTATGTGGCGTGTGTGGTGTCTGGTAGGTGTGGACGTGGGTGTGGCATTAGGTGTGTGTGGCGTCTGGCAGATGTGGACGCGTGTGTGCTGTTCTGCTGTGACATGGGGCGTGGTGGTCCATGTTCAGTGGGACTCTGAGCAGAAACCAGGCAGGGCTCCACAGCCGGCACGGAGCCCCTGGCGGCCCCCAAGCAGGCCGAGCCTCACGGGTCTTCCCTCAGCACCCAAGCGCCTCCAAGGACCGGGGGCCACCCTGCCCTGGGCCCCACAGCAGGATCTTCTCTCCTGCAGGACATCTGTCCCCGCCTTGGCTGCTCGGCCATGCTCAGCACTTCACTGGGAGGCGCCCTAGCCATCTAGGGCCGAAGGATGAGAGGAGAAGATGGGCCCACTCTGCGTGGGGGTGGGGAGCAGGGGCCCCTCCAGACCTCTCTGTCCATCAGCAAAGGATTGCTTCCCTTGGCTCTCCTTTCCTTTATTTTTATTTTATCATTTTATATTTCATTGTATTATTTCATATTTGATTTTATTTCATAATTGATTTTATTATTTATTTCATATTTGATTTTATTATTTCATATTTGGTTGTTATTTATTTCATATTTTATTTTATTATTTATTTCATATTTGATTTTATTATTGCATTGCATGGTGTCGTTGGTGCTGGGGAGCCCCCGCGGGCGTCGCACATGTCAGGCAGGCAGCCTCCCAGCTGTCCCCAGCCTTTGCACTTCATCCCCACCACACCGGGCCTCGCCACCCACTGAGGCACCTGGCCCGTCCTCCCTGCGTTCATCCCGGCCAGGCCCAGCACCCCAGGCTCAGAGCAGCGGCCCCTCCTCGCGTTCTGCGAGGCCCCGTGGGGAGTCGGTGCGGGTGGTGACTGCAGCCGCGCACACGGAGCGGCCTGGCCCTCGTGGGCACCCTCACCTCGCAGCAAGGACGCAAGGCCCAGCGCTGCTGGCGTTCCCTGGCCTGTCCCTTGGGACGCAGCCCCGTCCCCGCCTGGTCCTGAGAGCTCCCAGGCCACCCCGTCTTCCCTGGAGCCCTGGGGCAGGGCCACATGGATGCTGGCCCCGGCTGGCCCTGCTCCCGAGCCCCGTGCGGAGGAGCAAATCCTCTCTGCTGGCTCCGCACTCCGCGCCCTGGGCGCCTGCCCTTCCGTCCCCGGCAGATGGCCTCTGCGCCAGATCTGAGATCGGGAGAAGGGACAGCATGGCACCCGGACCGGACAACCCAGCCGGCCTCCCTCTGTCTTGGCACCTTCCTGAGGACCTCCATGGGCCAAAAGAGAGGGCCACCTGCCTTCCGCAGCATGGGCTCTGCCCCAGCCCAACCCAGGTTCCCACTGACAGCGTCTTTATCACACCACAAATAATTCTGGCCTGCCTGCCCTGAGCCAGGAGGCAGGTCCTTAGGAGAACCAGGAGCTCTTGGGACAGTTGGGGACACCGAGGTGGAGATGTTCCCACAGCCACGTGGCCCCACGCTCTTCCTCTCTACCCCCCTGCCCGGCCTGGTCTCCCCAGCCTGGCCCTGGATGCCCGCAGCCCAGCCCCTCCTCATCCCATCCCAGGCGCCAGGGCCCTGCCCCTACTATGGCAGGTCCCCTCCTCCTCCAGAGGGGCCACAGAGGTCCTCCCCCAGCCTCCTGCCTCCCTGAGGTCCACCGAGGGTGGGCTGGGCCTTTTCTACTCTGTTTTCCCCTGGCACTGTGGGGTCAAGGTCATGGACCACAATTCTAACCCTGCAGGGGAACCAGCTGCAAACAGAAGGAGACCCCATGCCAGTCCACACCAGGCCTGTCCGGTTGCCCCCACAGGGGCCCTGGAGGACACGCCTGTGGTCAGGGAAGGGACAAGGAAGCAGGAGGAGGGCAGGGGACCTGTGGCAGGCAGTGCGTGGGGCGGCCAGGCTCTCCCTGGAGGTGGGACAGCCCACATGCAGCCCCGAGGCCGCTGCTGACCTGCCCTGTGACCTTGGGCCACCGCATGGGCTGAGCCCGGTCAGCTGTGCCCTTTGATGAACAGCCTGCCTGCCTGCCTGCCTGCCTGCCTCCCTGCCTGCCTGCCTGCCTGCCTTTTTTCTTTCTTTTTCTCCCTTCCTTCCTTTTCTTT
Organism: Pedetes capensis; assembly: GCA_007922755.1. Lineage (NCBI taxonomy): Eukaryota > Metazoa > Chordata > Mammalia > Rodentia > Pedetidae > Pedetes > Pedetes capensis. The sequence goes on along the minus strand of VMDO01025152.1, from coordinate 15,870 downwards.
CTTCTTTCCTTTTCCTTTTCCTTTGTTCTTTTCCTTCCTTCCCTCCCTCCCTGTTCCTTTCGTTCCTTCCCTTCCTCCTTTCCTTCCTTCCTTCATTTTCTTCCTTCCTTCCTTCCTTGTTTCTTTTTCTTCCTTCCTTTTCTTTCTTCTTTCCTTTTCCTTTCCTTTGTTCTTTTCCGTCCTTCCCTCCCTCCTTCCTTTTCTTCCTTCCCTTCATTTCCTTTATCCGTTTCCTTCCTTTCCTCCATCTCTCTTCCTCTTTCTCTCTCTTTCTTTCTTTCCTTCTGTCTTTCTATCTTCCTTTCTTCCCTCTTTTCCTGTCACTGGGTCTGCCATGTAGCATAGCCTGAACGTGAACTCTGTGTAGCCCAGGCTGCTCTCGCACTCTCGATACTCCAGCCTCAGCCTCCCGCGTGCTGAGATCACAGGCGAGCACCCCCACGCCCGGCGGCATAGAGCCTTCCTACCTGATGTCCCCAAATTCCCCCTCACAGAAAGCAAATGATCCTGTCCCTGACACTACAGCGCCCCCTGTGGCCTGACTCCCATCCTGGATTGGTCCTTCTTCACCCCCTATAACACACCAGGCTCAGCATGCCAGCAGCAATTCTGGCTCGCGTGCCACCTCCACCCTGTCCCCTGTCCCTCTAACCTCAACCATATAACCCTCCCCCTCTGCCGCCTCCCCATGCACCCGGCTCCTCTTCACCTTCCTGCCAGCCTTCCTGAGACACCATTGCTTCTGTTGCCTCCTCCCTCAAAAACCTTCAATATCTCCCCATTGCCCACATGACCAACCCCACCTCCTTCCACCCGGCAGTCAAGGCTCTTGGCAAATAGACCTCCTCTACCTCCCTGGGCTTCCCTTTTGCCCTGTGCTCCGTGGCCTGTCACATGCCTCTGTCTGGTTCATTTGTCCCTTGAAAGACCCTGCCCATTCCTGCCTCTTCAGGCCCCTGCAGCTGCCCAGGGCTTCTCCCACATCCCTCACATCTTTCCCTGACCACACCAGCCCCACAAATTCTGTGCCTATCTGACCTTTGAATCCACTGCCCCGCCTCCCATATCTATATGTATGTGTCTGTCTGCCTTGATGTCCCCAAATGCATCTTTTTTTGTGTGTGTGTGCGTGTGGTACTGGGGGTTGAATCCAAGGCCTTGTGCTTGCATGGTTTGCAAGTGCTAGACCACTGAACTGCACACCCAGCCCATTTTTTACTTTTTGAGACAGGGTCTCACTAAGTTATGAAGACTGCCTCTGGTCTCGAACTTGCGATCTTCCTGCCTCCGCCTCCCGAGCTGCTGGGATTACAGGCATGTGCCACCGTGCCCAGCTCCCAAATTCATCTTTAACACAAGGGTCACTGTCCTCAAGTCCCCTGGAAGAACCTACTCTTCATAGAAATGAGTTTGTGTGTATGGAAGCACCTGTCAGTGTGGAAAGGGTGCTTTGGCCTGAAGGGCAAAGGCAGGAAGAGAGAAGGTGGGGCCAGCCTCGTGGGGCAGCCTCCTGTGCAGGAGATCTCCACGTCAGAACACATGACAGTATACCAGCTCAGAACACACCAGATCCAGGGCCCGCCTGCTGTGCGGGCTCAGGCAAGTCACTTAACCTCTCTGAGCTTCAGTTTCTTCACCTGGATGAGAGGCTGTCAGGCCACCTGCTCCGCCCGCATCACACAGTCATTGGCGGATCCTGTGAGGAGCTGTGCAGGAAAGGACTTTGTAGAACTGCTGCAATCAGACCAGCTGGCGGCCGTCTTTACCCAGGAACCTGGACTCAGTCTGCCTGTCCCTGGGAGATGAGAAAGGGCAAGAAGCCTGGCCCGCCCCCAGCGGGAAGCTCTGCACTCAGCAGGCCAAGGGGAGAACAGGAGCTGATCAAAGGCCACAGTTGTACACAGCAGGGGCCGGCACCTCTCCCCTTCCCAGGCAACCCGCAGACCAGCTCCATCTGACACCTCCCAGAAGCCAGCAGGGCCTTCCTGCCCTCTAGCGGCCGCAGTGGAGAGGTGCACCCGCTCCTCGCAGAATGGATGCTGAAGGACTCAGCAACAGCTGAATGCCACTGTGCACCAAGAACTAGGGCAGGAACTTTGTTACCTTATGGAATTTGCAACAGAACTTCAAGGTCTGCATTATGATCTGCGCTGTACAGATGGAGATCCTAAGGCTTGTTGTTGTTAGGTGCCATCAAGTCATGTCTGACTCATAATGACCTTTATAGGGTTTTCTTTTTCTTTTTCTTTTTTTTTTTTTTTTTTTTGCGGTACTGAGGGTTGAACCCAGGGCCTCGCGACTGCATGCTCTGCAAGTGCTGGACCACTGAGCTGCACCTCAGCCCTTTTTTTTTTTTTTTTTTTACTTTTTGAGACAGGGTTTCGCTAAATTACGCAGACTGCCTCTGGTCTCGAACTTGCGATCCTCCCGCCTCCGCCTCCCGAGCCGCTGGGATTACAGGCATGCACCACCACGCCCGGCTTCTTATAGGGTTTTCAATGGTTGATTGTTTGGGGATTGCCTCGGGAGTGGGTTGCCACATCCTTCTCCCATTTTTGTGGTGCTGAGAATAGAACTCGGGACCTCAGAGACTGCAGAGCAGCGCGCTACCAACTGAGCTAAATCCCAGCCCAGTGCTGCGGAATCGCTCAAGGCCCCAGTGTGTATTACGGTGGAGCAGGCTCCTGGGAGCCAGGGACTGGGAAAATATAGGTTCATTGTTGGGGAAAGTCGTCACAGCAAAGCCAGGGCAGCTGGGCTGAAAATGTCCCCAGAGAGCCCAACCTCTCCTTCTGCCCTTTTGTCCCCCTGTCAGAAGATTGGGCTTCCCCCAACTGGCTCCCTTATGGCCCATGACCCTTTTTCTCTAGGGTGGAGAGCAGCAAACTTTTCAGTAAAGGGCCAGATAGTCCTTGTTTTAAACTCTGTGAGCCCTGGGGTCTCTGTTCCAGGTACTCACCTCTGCCAATGTATCAGGAAGTATCAATCACAGAGAATGCATAAGTGAACCAAAACGGCTGTGTTCTAATAAAACTTTATTTATAGACATTGAAATGTGAACTTCGTATCATTTTCATTCATCATTAAAAGTTATTTTTCTAGCCGGGCGTCATGGCACACACCTGTAATCCCAGCAACTTGGGAGGCTGAGGTAGGAGGATCACGAGTTGGAGGAGGCCAGAGGCAGCCTGTGCAAAGTAGTGAGATCCTGACTCAAGCTAAAATAAATCAACAAGAGGGGCTGGGAGTGAAGCTCTGTGGTGGTGCACCGTGGCTTCAATACTCTAGGATCGCAAATAAATAAATAAATAAATAAATAAAAACAAAAAATCTTTTGGAGTTTTTCCAGCCACTTAAAAACGAAAAACACAGCCTGAGGTTCAATTTCCAGCACCAAAAGAAGAAAGAAAAACTATTCTTAGCTCGCGGGTGGTACAGAAACAGGTGGCAGGCTGTAATTTCCCGACCCCTACTTTAGATGTAGGAGCCTCTCCCCAAAAGCTTCATGCTCCAGCCCCTCCTGTCTGACTCCTCCTTCCCTGTCCTTTTTCCCCTGTTCCCTTTCTTTTTCCCATCCCCACAGCCAGAACCCATGGCCCTGCCCTCTGCGCTGTCTCCTCTTCCTGGGGACCCACTCCGGCACCGTTTCCATAGCTCGGGGCACATACCCCTTCCAGACATGTTGAAGCCACTGAGCCTGTGTCTGGCCCTCCAAGGGCTCCCAGCCCCCCAGTTTGTACCCCACGTCCATATCTGTGTGGATTAGAAGCCCTGTGCCTTCTCTATACCCCAGGAGTAACACGGCAAGCTAGAGAAAGTGTGATAGCAGGCCTGTTGTTGTTGTTGTTACGTGCCGTCGAGTCGGTATCCGACTCATAGCGACCCTTTGTACAACAGGGGAAACACTATTGTCAGTGCTTCTCTGCTGTTCATAGGGTTTTCAATGGCAGTTTGATTTTTGGGAGGGGGTTGCCAGGTCCTTCTCCCAAGCCTACAGCTTCTGGTGTTCCCAGGCGGTCTCCCATCCAGGTACTAACCAGACCTGACCCTGCTTAGCTTCCGAGATCTGACGGGATCAGACGCCACAGGGCTACGGAAACTAGCCCTCAGTAGAAGCTGATAAGGGCAGGTGTGTCGTGAGATGGCTGGGCCTGAGGAAGGGCTGGATTAAGAAATATGTGGCGGCGCTAGATAACTTTGTAAATGGTCAAATTCAGGGAATTCCTGCAAAGGGCTAAACTCTGGGAAACGCAAACTTACTTTGTACTTTGTACCCCCACCCTTTTACCTCAAAAAAAGTTTCTGCGTCTGTAATTCTGCTTCTCCGCCCCTACCCTATAAAGGCCCTAACCACTGTGAGTCGGATGCTGCTTTCTGAAAGTCCACTCCCAGGACTGAAAGTAGCCAGCCAGCCGGTCTAAATAAACTTTTCTGCTCCCGATCCGTTTGTTTGTGTCTTGGAGTATTTTTCTGGGGTTGATCTGCTGGGTACAACAAAAGCACCTGACCTTGTCACCACTTGCCTTGGGTTGAAATCCTACCTCTACCACCAGCGAACTCAGGATCTTGAGCTTTTCTGTCCTGGGACACTGGCTGTGCCCATGTCCGGTGCGGCATCCTTGGAAAAGCAGCGTGCCCCGCTGGGACGTGAACCTGGGTTGGGATCCTGCTCAGTACTTCATAGCCAGGTGACTAGGGGGACGTTATGGGGTGCTGGAGGGTGGGAGATGTTTGCACGGGGATACACAGACCTGGATCTCAGGAGAGAGAAAAACCTGGGAGTCAACAGCACGTAGATGGCCGCATAGCTACAGTCTAGGATGACCCGGTCCACAGAGGGAAACAGGGAAGAAATCCTTAAAATCACCCATTGGAGCTGCCTTACCCCGTTGTGGCCAGGAGGTGGCAGCAGAGACCAGTGGGGCCGTCTTCTTGGGCGCTCAGGTGGGTCGCTGGTCTCCCAAACTTCAGATTTATCTGCTAATTGTACAACAGTACCTGGCAAGAGGGGGTGAAAGAAGGACAGCAGAATCAGAGGGTACCTGTAGGTTTTTCCCACCAAAATCCATGGGATGGGGCTCAAGCAGATGTTACATTGGCAAGAGCACTGAAGGAGGACCCCAAAAGCTGGCGCTCATTGGAGCAGAGGTGGAGAAACCCTGGCTTCCGGCTCTGAAGCTACACAGGTCCAAACCCCTGTTCTACCAGTTCCTAGCTGTGTGGCCTGGGGTAGGTTCCTTAGCCTATCTGTGTTTCGCTCTCTTGGATTACAAAGTAGAGACAATGGTAGAATCTCTCTCCATAGGGTTGTATGGATATTAGCTGATAACTTATGAAAAGCTCTTAGTACAGTGCTTGGCACATAGAAAGCATTTAGGAATATTAGCTATTAATATGGGCACCCCAGGTCCTTCCCTCCCAGGAAGGAGCCCCAAGATCTAAGCTGGGGACTCAGGTAGCAGCCATGTCCCATCAGCCACTGGGAGAAGGGTCCTGGCAGAAACAAACCATCATGCCAGGCCAAGAGGCTCCGATTTCAGAGTCATGCTGGTGGAATGGCAGTGGCAGAGAGCACAACCTCTCCCCTGCCATGTCCTTTGTACCCAGCCAGGCTTCTGGTCACCAGGCTCCAGGACAGAAAAGATGGTCTCTCCTCCCTTCCCCCACTTACTTTGTCCAATGGTGAGTGGGAAGACCCCTGGGCTGGGCAGGAGGTGACCCAGGTTCCAATCCTAGCAGTGACTTTGAGTGACTTCTTTTCCTTTTGTGACCTCAGTTTCCCCAAGCCCTAGCTCTGATAGTCCATGATCTCTCAGTGGGCTGATGATTTTTCTCCCCAAACTCTGCAGCTCCATCCCAGTGTCTTCTTCCCCTGTCTCCTCCATCAGTCCCACCCTACCTTGTTGTTGTTAGATGCCGTCAAGTCGGTATCCAACTCATAGCAACCCTACGTACAATAGGGGAAACACTATTGTCAGTGCTTCTCTGCTGTTCATAGGGTTTTCAATGGCGGATTGATTTTTGGGAGTGGGTTGCCCGGTCCTTCTCCCAATCCTACAGCACCTGGTGTTCCCAGGTGGTCTCCCATCCAAGGACTAACCAGGCCCAACTGTGCTTAGTTTCTGAGATCTGGCGGGATCAGATTCCACAGGGCTATGGCTGCAGGCCCCCTACCTTGGCGCTCTGGAAAAAGACTCCTAGAGCTAAATGTGGGTAGATGAGAGGGAATGAGCAGGCACCTCCGCAGCCTCTCTGCTTCCGTGTCCTCTGCAGCGCAGCTTCTCAGGGGTCAGTAGGTACCCCAGTGCTAATTTAGCCATTGCTGGGCCTTGGGAACAGAAGCCTAGAAATGACAAAGGGGCAGATCCCGTGGGGGTCAGAGGCTTCTGAGCAGTCCAAACGGGAGGAGGCAGTGGGCTGAGCCCCCACCCAGAGCGCCTGCTGTGCTGGCTCCTGATCTTGCTGCTCAGAGCTCTGTCTCTGCCCAGCCCGCAGCCCTCACCCTAACGGGTCAGGAGGAGGCTGCAATGCCCCACCAGGCCCCGTGGAGGAAGTGGGTCCCTGGGAACTGGAGGTTCCCAGCACTGAAAGGCACTTGATCCCTACCTCAGCTGGTGGCATTGGAGACACCAGGAACAGAGGCTCAAGATTCTCCCTCTAAAGTCCCTCTCCTGTCACCCTGCAGGTTCTAAAAGCCAGGCATGCTTCAGCCTGGCTCTCGTGAACTTCCTGTGGGCGACAGCAGGTGCCTGGAGGATGATTGGAGCGGCGTCTCCTGGGCTTAGAGCATCCTGCCAGGAGGAAATGGTGGCTTGTTAGTTGCTGGGTTCAGGGAACAGAACCAAAACCAATAACCAAGATTAGCTAGATCATTTGTAAGATGCAAAGCAAAATGAAAATGTTGTTGTTGTTAGGTGCCATTGAGTCAGTATCTGACTCATAGTGACCCTGCATAGAACAGGCGGCACACTATTGTTAGTGCTTCTCTGCTGTTCATAGGGTTTGAAATGGCAGGTTTTTTTTTTCCTGGGAGTGGGTTGCCAGATCCGTCTCCCAAGCCTACAGCACCTGGTGTTCCCAGACAGTCTCCCATCTAAGGACAAACCAGGCCCAACGCTGCTTAGCTTCCGAGATCTAACGGGATCAGACGCCACAGGGCTACGGCTGCAGGCAGAAATGAAAATGTAGGGCCTTTTATTCAAAAGTATGAGAAGTTTTAAGGAGGCCACAATAGAACATTCTGCCAGGTCTGGGGCCTTCTGAGTGAGGCTGCTGGGAGCACAGAGCCCTGTGTGGCAGAGCTTGTGTGACTTGGTGCATGGTGGCCCGGCTTAGAAGCTGGCCCAGCAGAGAAGTATCATTTCTTAAACGCCTACAACATGCTATATGTTTTATATGTTATCTCTTGCAACTTTTTGGGGGGATGGCACTTTGGAGTTGAACCCAGGGCCTTGCAATACTTTGCAAGTGTTCTACCACTGGGCTGCACCCCCAGCCCATTTTTTTATTTTTCATCTTGAGACAGGGTCTTGCTAAGTGATGCAGGCTGCCTCTATCCTCTATCTTGTGATCCTCCTGCCTCAGCCTCCGGTGTCACTGGGATTAAAAGTGTACAGCATCGCACCCGGTCTCTTGTTTTTAACTTTCTTTTATTTATTTATTTTTTTGGTGGTACTGGGGGTTGATCCCAGGGCCTCGCGCCTGCATGCTTTGCAAGTGCTGGACCACTGAACTGCACCCCTAACCCTTTTTTTTTTTTTTCTTTTCTCTCTGAGACAGGGTCTCGGTAAATTACGAAGACTTCCTCTGGTCTCGATTTTGCGATCCTCCTGGCTCCGCCTCCCAAGCCGCTGGGATTACAGGCGTGCGCCACCACACCCAGCTCGTTTTAACTTTCACACAACCCCATGAAGTAGGCATGACCAGGTTCTCTTTGTGGATGGAAAAGCATAGAGGAGGGAACGTCCTACCCAAGGTAACAGACGGGAGGGGCACCTGCGCCAGCCTCTTCTGAGGCAGGACGCTGTTCCTGCTCTGACCTGCAGAGTCTCGGTGGGGGGTGGTACCAGGAAGCCTGCACCTGCGTATGGGCACCCTGGAGGGTGCAGAGACTCCTCCTTCCTCGAATTTGACCTGCCCTGTGCCGGGCTGCTGGCCTTTGGGGGTAAACCGGAAGCTAGCTTCAGCATGGAGGCATGAGGAAAAGCACCATGCTATGGACAGACATGCCTGGCTGTGTCTGCAGCTCTGCCTCACCCTAAGCGACTGGGAAAGTCACTTCACCTCAGTTGCCTCATCTGTAAAATGGGATTACAATACCCACTTCCTCTTACCAGGAGGATTAACTGCGATCTGAAATGCAAACTGCCGGATGCATGATGTTGTTGTTGTTGTTGTTAGGTGCCATCCAGTTGTGTCCATGGCTGATTGTTTCAGGATTGCTTCGGGAGTAGATTGCCATGTCCTTCTCCCATTTTTGCGGTGCTGGGAATCGAACCCGGGACCTCAGAGACTGCAGAGCAGCGCTCTAAGCTAAATCCCAGCCTGAATGCATGAGAGGGGCCCACTAAAGTCACATTTCCTGGGGATAGTACACAGATCCCCTTCCCACTCCCGCTCCCCCTCCATCCCCATCACCCCCTGGGGTTCAGCAGCGGCACTTTCTGCCTGCCCTCTTTGCCTTCTTTCTTTCTTTGTTTTTTTTTGTTTTTGAGACAGGGTCTCGCTAAGTTACGGAGACTGCCTCTGGTCTCAAACTTGTGATCCTCCTGCCTCTGCCTCCCGAGCCTCTGGAATTACAGGCGTGTGCCACCGTGCCTGGCTTCCCTCTTTGCCTTCTTGAAGCACCCCAGATCCACTGTCTCTGTGCAGCTCCTCAGCTGCCTCGCCCTTTAGTAACCCACCAGCACCCACTGGTTTCCAAGGCTTACTGCTAACCAAGCCAGGGAGAAGTAAATTAAGACACCCAAACAGGAACTAATCCTGTTTCTGGATTCTTCCAGCATCACCACAGCCTGTCTTTTGGGGGGGGGGCAGGCGCCAGCCCTGACGCTCACATCAGCCCTCGTCCTTTTCACTCCACTGCGAGGGGCTTACCCGAATCCCCTTGCTCCTCCTGCCAACCCCTTTTCCCTGGAAGTCTCCCCGCCCGGCAGAACCTGGGCGGGATCAGACACCTTCTTATCTCCAGGGGGTGGTCTGAGTTTCTGGCAACTCCTGGCTGAGGTTGCTCATCTGCTCCGATTTCTCCCTTCTCATGGACAGTTCCCTGGGGCACAAAGGTCCCCTCCAGGACCCACTCGGCCCTTGCCAGGAAGTAGATAGACAGGTGCGGGGGGGGGGGGTCCTTAGGTCTGAGGATCCCCCTGGATCCCAGAAAAAAGAGCAAGTTCCCCCTTCCCCTCCTGCAGAAGGCAGCCAACTGTATACCCCACAGGCTGCCTGGAGACCCTGGCTCTTTGTCCAGGAGCAAATATTGGATCAGGTTTGGTCATCAGCTGTTTAGTTAAGAGCAAAAGCAGGTGTGGGTCTGTGAGTGGCAGCAATTCTGGGAAGAGCCACTGGGCATCTGGGCAGGACCCTAGGGTCAGCCCCAGCCCTGGGGCAGAGTAATTACCTGGGACAACCCCCACCCTTCCCCTGGCTACCTGGGGCCTCTGCCAGGTGCCACGCTCCTGTGATGCAGGGCTGGGCATCCGGAGTGGCTGCCCCCTGACAGGGGTCTTTCTTGCCAGGCCATTTGGCACCCTGGCCTGATTGGGGACAGCTTGGTATACTCAGTATTAGTACTGAGTATTGGAGTATTAAGTATTGTACCCGGTCACACCTGTTTGCTCAGCTAGCCTTCCTGCCACTGCCTGGCCGCTCAGGCATGCCGACACATTCCGATGGATGTTGATTGGACATTCCTGGTCATTCAGGTGTGTGGCCACTGGACCTAGCTGACCACTCAGCTGTGGCCAAGCTGAGCAGGCCTGGTATCTGCCCCACCTGCAGTTAGGCGGCATTCCTGGAAGGCCCTGGCGAGGCAGGCCACCCTCGTCATGGGCCTCATCCCATCCCAGAGAAAAGAGATGGAGAAGGCCACCCCCTGCCTTTTCCTCACCCCTCTTGGGGAGCCCCCCCCCCAGCTGTGAAGACTGCTCCCAGCTCCTGACCCCCTGCTGACCCATCCCTGTTCTCAGACCACACCTGGCCGCCCTGGAGCCCCAGCCCCTCCCAGGCTGCCAGGAAAGGGGAAGCTGGGAGGAAATTAGGGAAATTAGCTGTGACTCCAGGGAACTATGCCTGCAGCTGTAGCCCTGTGGCATCTGATCCCCTCAGATCTCGGAAGCTAAGCAGAGTCGGGCCTCGTTAGTCCTTGGATGGGAGACCGCCTGGGAACACCAGGTGCTGTAGGCTTGGCAGAAGGACCCAGCAACCCACTCCCAAAAATCAATCAGCCATTGAAAACCCTATGAACAGCAGAGAAGCACTGACAATAGTGTTTCCCCTGTTGTACATAGGGTCACTATGAGTTGGATACCGACTCGACTGCACTTAACAACAACAACCACCAGGGAACTATGGTGTGGGGGGGGTCAGTGTGGTAGCAGAGGACACCTGCAGGTTTCAGGGAGCTGTAGCCAGGCCTGGAGTGGAGCTGGGGACAGCTGCTTTCTCTCCTCCCTGGAGACCTGCCCAGCCTGGCCCAGGGCTGTCCGAGAGCTGGGGTCAGGGGCGCAGCCTGCCCAGGCATTTCTGAGTTGTCCTAACCGCAGAGGACAACATCGTGAGTCACCGCCGCAAGGCTGTCTTCACCTCTCCCTTCCCAGATGGAGGTTGGGGGGTAGGGCACCATCACAGCATCGGCCCCAGGCTGAGCAGAGCAGAGGCACCCATGGGGAGAGACCAGGGCCGGAGGGATTTCTGTGCACTGTTCCAACTCTGTCAGCAGAGTCAGGTCCCTGAGCTCCGGGAGGCTGCTGGCCACAGTCCAGCCGCTCAGTTTTAATATAAAATGCCATGCAAATGCATGCCAAACCGCATCCGCATCTTCTGTCTGTGCCTCGGAGCTTTCAGAGGCTCAGGCCTCCGGGTCTCCCCTGTCTGTCCCCAGAAAACTCCCCTTCTTGATTATGCTGGATGAGTTGGGCTCTGTCCTTCGCTATCAGGATCCAGACCTGGGCCGGGGCATCGCATCATCATCCGGGCCCAGGCAGCTCAGGCCGCAGGGGACTAGGGAACTCTGGGGGGGGAGCAGGGAGGGGGTGTCTCCTCCCCAGGCCCAGGCTGCTGCCCTCTCTCCTCTCCTCCGGATCCCAGCCTCACTCAGGGCAGCAGCAATGGGGTAGATTTGCAGGTCTGGGGCTTCTTTCCCGCCTTCTGGCGGCGGGGCACAGCTGGGTGGAGCGTGCTGACCATTTGGTACCTGGCACAGAATTGAGAAGTGTTTCCACCTGCTGTACATAGGGTGGCTATGAGTGGGACTCGACTCAACGGCACCTAACAGCAACAACATCAGGATGTGCCTGCAGCTGTAGCCCTGTGGCATCCGATCCTGTCAGATCTCAGAAGTTGGCGGGGTCGGGCCTGGTTAGTCCTTGGATGACAGAGACTGGCTGGGAACACCAGATACTGTAGGCTTGGGAGAAGGACCCAGCAATCCACTCCCCAAAATCAATCCACCATTGAAAACCCTATGAACAGCAGAGAAGCACTGACAATAGTGTTTCGCCTGTTGTACATAGGGTTGCTATGAGTCGGACGGCACCTAACAACAACAACATCAGGATGTATTTTAAACGTCTGTTCAAAATAGGTTTAGAAAATAGGTTTGTTCAAAACAGGTTTAGAAAATAGGTTTAGAATAGGTGCAGTGGCTCCCGCCTGTCATCTCAGTGGCTCGGGAAGTGTAGGCAGGAGGATCATGAGTTTGTGACCAGATGCAGCCTGCATAACTCAGCGAGATCCTGACTCAAGATAAAAAATTTAAAAATGGGCTGGGGGTGCAGCCCGTGGCAGAGCGCTTGCAAAGGATGTGTGAGGCCCTGGGTTCAACCCCCAATACCACAAAAAGAAAAAAAAAAAAAAAAGATTTAGAAGAGAGGCTGAGTGTTCAGTGGGGTGGGCAGATGACAGCTAGCCAGGCAGCTGTGGTCCTTGTCACCTCCCCAGTCTGGTTTGTGTTCCCCACTCAATGAAGCAAAGGCCCTGGGGTCTAGCCAGCCTGGTCACCATGTCACCAGAGAAGTCTCGGCAGTGAGGGGGGCTCACCTGCACCCCACGAGACCTGTGAAACCACTTTTCCTCCCGCATCTCCTGTGTGGCTGCTGCCTGGGCCCCCCTCACCCCAGCTCTGCCCATAAAGCCTCTGGGGGCATCTTGACCCGCTTCTGGTCGGCCCCCACGACCTCCACCCGCCAGTCAGTGTGAGTGTGGCAGGCGAGTGGGGCGCTCAACTGTTACCAGACAAACCCGCAGCCAGGACCCCAAATCCCCACTTCTAGGATCTCATTTCCTGAAGTCCAGCCTCGGAAGCTCCCGGAAACCAGTTTGGCCCGCCTGCTCTTTCTGGGTGCAGGGCATGGTGCCAGGATCCCCCAGATCTGTCCCCGAGGTCACGGGAGGGCTCCCATGCCTGCAAGCGCCCAGCTCCCATCTCTAGGTTCTCCTCCCCTCTTCAGGAGCAAAGCCTCATCTTTTGGTGTGGCTCCCGACGGCCTCCCTTCCCCGCCCCCTAGGAGGAGTGGGCGGGGCCTCTGTGAGGCTGGGGTTCTGCGTTTAATTACTGAGAAGGAACTTGGCGGCGAGGCGGCTCCCTGCGTGGTGCGCAGCGTCTCCTGGCACCGGGGCTAATGAGAGGTGCCGGCTGCCTGACAGAGGCGAACTCTGTAATTTACAGGGCCCTGATCGCCGCGGAGGCCCGGGCTGCAGTGCGCTCAGAGCAAAGGCCTCTTCTTTTTCTAACCCCACGATCGATAGGGGAAATGAGTTCTGCCCTCTCTCTAACGTGGTTCAGCCCAGCCCGCTTCTTTCTCCTTGGGGTTGGTTCCGATGATCTTTGCTTCTGAGTGGGTGTTCAGAGCAGGGTCCTGAGCCTCTTGGTGCAGACGTGGGAGGTGCAGAGAGGAAGTTCAAGGTTCTCCAGCTGCACCTGGGACTAAGTCCTCTTCCGTACCTGGCACAGGGAGCCACAGTGACACTGAACATGTACAACTCTCTCACCTATGGGATGGTGGCCCTTAGAACTTTTTGAGAATCTCACAGAACTCCTCTCTTTCTCTCTCAAACCCGACAATAGCTAATACTAATCATCTTCTAATGATCCAATAGCTATACTGAGTTATTTATGTACATCTTCCATCTATCCTCTCCATGGCCCTATAAGACTGGGGCTATCTTAGCCTCCTCCTACAGATTAGGAAATCAAGGCACAGAGGGTGAATAATCTGCCTCTATGGCAGCCGCGGGCTGGGATTTAGCTCAGTTGGTAGAGCGCAGCGCTGCAGTCTCTGAGGCCCCGAGTTCAATTCCCAGCACCGCAAAAGTGGGAGAAGGGCCTGGCAATCCACTCCCAAGACAATCCCGAAGTACTCAGCCATTGAAAACCCTATGAGGGTCGCTATGAGTCGGATACCGACTCGACGGCACCCAACAACAACAACAATGGCAGCTGCAACACTGTGGCATCCAATCCGTCAGATCTCAGAAGCTAAGCAGGGTCGGGCCTGGTTAGTCCTTGGATGGGAGACCACCTGGGAACATCGGGTGCTGTAGGCTTGGGAGAAGGACCCGGCAACCCACTCCCAAAAATCAATACACCATTGAAAATCCTATGAATAGCAGAGAAGCACTAACAATAGTGTTTATTTTATTTTATTTTATTTTTTTGTGGTACTGGGGGTTGAACCCAGGGCCTCACGCTTGCATGCTCTGCAAGTGCTGGACCCCTGAGCTGCACCCTCAGCCCATTTTTTTCCTTCTTGAGACAGGGTCTCACTAAGTTTTGCAGACTGCCTCTGCCTCCCAAGCCACTGAGATTACAGGCGGGCGCCACTGGGCGCAGCTTAAAATGAGATGTTTAAAGCAATAAATGTCTAAAGAGCAGAGGCGCCAGCAGGCCAGGCAGGGGCCGGCGGACCAATGGCTAACATGCACAGACTCTTGCTGCAGCGCATCGAGGACGGCGCGCCACTGGTCCTGCGGAGACTCGTTTGGTGACCGAAGGATCAGGCTCAGAGCCCTTCAGGAAGAAGTCCTGAATAGCGCACACCGTGTTCCCGGTGAACTCAGTCCCTCGTCTGTCTCTTTGTTTGCCTTCCCTGCAGGGTGGAGGGCACAGGAGACCGGCCCAGAGGCTGGCACGGTGTCAGCCCTGCCTCCTTTTGGCACAGACAGCTTAGCAGTCACCTGCCCTCCCAGGATTGCCCCGCCTTCCGCTCACCCCTTAGCCCACCACACACAGGCTTGTCCCCGCCTCCTGTGCCCAGATGCCCTTGATAAGGCCACCAATCTAGGTGCCAACCCTCTCCCTCCACCTGGGCTGTCAGTGCTAGCTTGGAGGGTCCCTGGAAACCAGACAGCTGGTCAACCTATGCCTTCCTAGTTGCCAAGTTCAACGATGCCTTTGAATCCTTAGCAATCTTGTCCTTCAGGCGTCTCCTGACTCCCCTTTCCTTGACCTCCTCTCTTCTCCTGGTGGCTGTCCTAACGTCCCTCTCCTTCTCCTCTGTTAGCCTCTATCTTGCCATTTTGGTTCTTCAGACCCTGGTGACAATCTGTCATGTGTGAGGCACCGGGGATACAAAGGCTAAAGATACAATCTCTGGCCCAGGGAAGTTCACAGGCCAATAAAGCAGACAGACAGGCAGCCCCTGTGCCCTTGGGACACACAAGGAAAGAAGGTGTAGGACAGAAGTGCTTCGGGCTGGGGAGTGGTCAAGTCTGTTTAGACAACACCCTGGGCCAGGTGTGTCAAGAGGTGGTGACCTCTGAGCTGGGCTTTGAAGAATGCATAGGAGTTCACTAGGTAAGAGGTGAAGAAGAAAGCCTCTCCAGTGGGTAGGAATGTGTGCAAGGGCATGGGCAGTGAAACACAGAGTGTGTGCAAGTAGAGTCCGTGCAATTTGATGTTGCTGGACATAAGCCACGAAAGGGAGAGGATAAAGATGAGTGGGGAGAGAGGCAGGGCCAGGTCACAAGGGACCCCATGGGCCCTGCCTCTATAAGGGAACCCTGGATGAATCTGAAGAGGCCCATTAGCGTCTAAAGGCAGGCCCGGAGACCCAAAGGTCCACTTGGGGACACTATTGGAACCAAGTGGCAGAGGACCCGTTGTCAGACTGTTGTTTTGATCTGAGGTCTCTCTGCTGGTAGACCGGAGGGACAGTTGTGAGGGGTGAAGGCCTGGGTGCATTCCAAGTGCAGCCCAGAGGGCTCAGGCTCAGCCCTCTTTCTTGGCTCTGAGCAAAGTCTCTCCGAGGCAGTGTGCCATCTCTATATGCACCTGTCCCCCGGCCCATCAAAAAGGCTTCTGGAAGTTTCCAAAAGTGTCCAGCAAGCCATTCTCCTGTTGCCAGGTGAAGCGGCACACACATGGAATCCCACTCACGACTCAGGAGGCTGAGGAGGAAGGATTGAGAGTTCGAGGCCAGACTGGGCTACATGGCAAGACTCTCAAAACCCAAGGGCGAGCAAGTGCGGTGGCGCACGTCTGTTATCCTAGCGGCTTGGGAGGGGGAGGCGAGAGGATCACAAGTTCGAGACTAGAGGCAGTCTGCATAATTTAGCGAGACCCTGTCTCAAAACTTAAAAAGTGGGCTGGTGGCGCAGCTCAGTGGTCCAGCACTTGCAAAGCATGCAAGCATGAGGCCCTGGGTTCAACCCCAG
>VMDO01025151.1:0-28608 GCA_007922755.1 Pedetes capensis | reverse complement strand
CCAGATCCCTCCTCTCCTGGGGCTCAGCCCAGGGGCGGGGAGCAGCAAGCAGCCAGTCCCATAAATGATCACCGCCCCTCTCTCTACGTGACTGAGGAACGGAGGCAAACAGAGGGGAGGGAGACAGAGGGAGAAACAGAAAGATGCTGACAGTCACAGACGAAGATAAGAAGAACGAAACAGAAACAGAGAGACAAGCGGGGTGTGGTGGCGCACGTCTGTCATCCCAGCGGTTTGGGAGGCGGAGCCAGGAGGATCGCAAGTTTGAGACCAGAGGAAGTCTGCGTAACTTAGTGAGACCCTGTCTCAAAAAGTAAAGAACAAAGAAAAAAGGGCTGGGGGGTGCAGCTCAGTGGTCCAGCACTTGCATAGCATGTAAGCGCGAGGCCCTGGGTTCAACCCCTAGTACCGCAAAAAAAAAGAAATAGAGAGACAGAGACACAGAGAGAGACAGAGACACAAGGCAACAGGGAAGGCAGAAACACAGAGACAAAGACAAAGAAAGTGACCGAGAGAGGGAGAAAAAGAGACAGGCGCACAGAGGCACGGGAAAGGAGGGCTCATTTGGGGTGGGCATAGGTGGTTCTCCCCCTTCCAATGGGACTGCGCCAGTGGCCACTCTGCCTTCAGCCCCTGGCCAGCTGCTGAGCTCTGCTCTGGCCTGGTCCTTGGGGCCCTTTGTCGGGTGTGGCTGCACCCTATAGGTGGGTGTTAAGACTTCCCTTCAGCCAAGGAGCCTGGGTCTCACGTCTCTTTAGTGTCTAGATTCTTCCTCCAGCCCCCACGCTGCACCTACAGAGCCTTCTGCTGGCGCCAATGCTCAGCTTGAAACTAGCCCCAGCCTGAGGAGACAATGCCTGGGTAGTGGAGGCTGAAGACAGGGCCCGGGGTAGCAGATGTCTCACGAGCCTCCTCCCAGGCTGGGAAGCAGTGTTGCAAAAACAGAGCAAGATGGAGATGCCTTGAGCACAGCCTCTCGCAGGGTCACAGAGCTGTTTATCTGCAATTATTCTGAATAAAGGCTGGCGTCTGCCACGCAGATCCTAGAATGGCAACAAATTTCCGTTATTAGCAGAGCAGGCTCTCAGAGCTGAAGGAGCAAGAGTATTTGCACATTCCACGCAGATTCCACTTTCTTTGAGCTACTTACAGAGCCGCTGGGTAGGAGCATCCAATTAGAAACGATTGTTCCCTCGCTCCATGCCAGGAACAAGAGCATTCTCCTGTGTCCCCTGCTGGCCAGGCACACAGAAGCACCTGCTGGCACCCTGAGCCCAGACCAAGCGCTGGCTTCTGCAAGCCTTCCCCAGGGCCCCTGTGCTCTCTCTGAGGCAGCGGAGCCAGGTTGGGTACCAAGACAGGAGGGTCCTTGACCCCTCAGCCTGTGGAACACCAGAGGGCTCAGTGCTGCCCAAGAACCAGAGAGGGCACATATCTCCCAGAAAGCAGAAAGTTGGTGGGGGGGGGACTGTGCCTGGGCCACAGGAGGAAGGAACATGTGTGGAAAGCTACAGGCTGGATAAAAGGGACCAACTTAGCTCAGAGTTAGGGGTGACGTAGAAGAAAGGTGCTCTCAGGCAGTTATCCCAAGGAGTGGGTGCTGACGTCCCCTGCCAGGGCTGAGCGGTGGCCACTAAACCTAAAGCCTGAGCCCTCCAGGTCCCGGGCCTCTGGGTCTGAAGAGGGCCCTGCAAAGTGGCCCCCAGCCTTCCAGCACTGACGCAGCACCTGGCAGAGCACAAACTGCCTACTCCTTGCTGCCCAGCATGGATGTCCCTGATGGCCACCAAGGCAGCCTCTGCTCAGAGCCTGGAAAGCTGCACCGATGTGCTGAAGGGAAGCCAGGGGCTCCGAACCCCTGTCAGCCATCAGGGGAGGGAAGACAACTCGGATTCCCTAGAACATTTCCACTTAGGTGCGGCCCACCACCGGACCACACCAAGGCCCTGGGGCAGGAGCTATGGCTGTTCCCATCTCATGGCCAAAGCCAGCAAAGCAGAAGGAACTTCGTCATCTTCCCAGAGGGCCAGCCAGGGGCAGGCCTGGAACCAAGCTCAGGGTCCCCTCACACTGCCTGGGGCCTGTGCCTGCTGGGGACTGTTTTCCCTGTGCCTGTCCAGCCCCAGCAGTGGATAGGGAGCAGTTTCACGATACCAGAGAACAAAAACCAATACACAGAGCTCACTGGGCCACAAGAGCATCTGGTCCAATCCCGTTTCACAGGAGCCCAGAGTGAGGCCAGGGGAGAAACCGCGGCCCGAGTCAGCAGAGACCAACACAGGACGCCACGCAGGAAGGAGATAAGTGGGGAAGGAATCCTCAGGGGAGGCTCAGCGGGGAGAAGCCGGCCAGGCTTGCCTGGGGCTTGAGGGCACGGGACCCAGGCCCTGTGTAAGAGCAGGACTCGGCCCCAAGCTCTCTTTGCTGGCCCCTGAGCGGAGGGGCTGACTGGCCTTCAACTCCTCAGCTTCTCAAACAGACCTCTGGATCGGAGCCGGGCTGGGCAGCGACCTCCTACCAGGGGCCACATCAGCCCCTCCTCAGAGGGAGACTTGGGGTTGATTCACAGAACGCTAGACACTGGCCTGGTCAGGATACTGTTCAAGGAGTCTCAGACTCGCTGGGTGCTCCTTCCTCCGCTGATCCACCTCTCCCTCCAAGGGAGATGGCCATCGGGTAAGACAATGGGCCAGAGGTGCCGAGGCAGAGGTGGGGGAGGGGCCCACCCAGAACACCCCATCCACCATATGCCCAATCCAGCATGTGGCATGGCCTCCAGAGGAACTCCAAAGAAAGATGGGACCCGTGAGCTGAGACCCTCAGGGTCCCCTGCCTGAGGCGACCAACACAAGCCAGTTTGTCTTTGAAGTCCCTGGGGGGCTTTAAAAATAAAAATAAAAATAAAATAAATAAATGATAATAACAATAACAATAACAATAATTATAATTATAATAATAATAAAGAGAAAAAGGGAAAGGAAGGCAGTCCTGTCCTTGGCAGCAGCCGGATGGGGCCGGGGGACGTTCTGTAAAGTGAACTGAGCCCGGCAGCAGAGACAAGGGCCGCATGTTCTCATGGTGACTGGGACGGACACAGCTGCTCTCAGAGGAGGACAGGAGGCCATCACTAGAGCTGGGAACAGGAAGGGGGAGGGCAGAGCAGGGCAGGTGGGGAGCAGACTCCAGGCAGGCAGGAGAATGGCGTTCCAGAGTTCCCGAGCACGGGGGCAGGGGCTGGCATTCCCAGCAACTTATTATATTTTCTAAAGAGCTAGGGGCGGGCTGGGTTTAGCTCAGTTGGTAGAGCACCGCTCTGCAGTCTCTGAGGTCCCGAGTTCGATTCCCAGCACCACAAAAATGAGAGAAGGATGTGGCAACCCGATCCCAAGGCAATCCCGAAACAGTCAGCCATGGAAAACCCTCTGAGGGTCGCTATGAGTCAGACTCAACTAGACGGCACCTAACAACAACAACAAAGAGCTAGGGAGGAGGTTGAAGCCTCCCAACACAAAGAAATGAGAAATGTTTAAAGAGATAGAAATGTTAATTACCCGCTTTACTCAATGCATGTTGTATACACAGACCATATTATCATGCTGTGGCCCATAAATATGTGCAATGTGTCAGTTAAAATTTTTAAATCTTTTTAAATGCTTTTAAAATGTCAGGCTAATTTCGCATTCCACTCGTCACGTGTCTACATTTCTAACATGGAAATAACTCCATGCCCCCTAAATCCTGGCGAAAAATAATCGCTGCAGGAGGTGGCTCTTTCTCAAATGGAGGTCAGTGGGGAGCAAGATGGCACTCCCCGCCCTGGCCATCAGAGCCAGGCCATGTTCTCCATCAGTGGCCAGTGTGTGTATGCAGGTCCTGGGGCAGGGTCCTGAAATGGGGACAGCCTCAGCTAAAATCGTCACTGTGCTGCTCTCTTGGCTGGGTGACTTTGAGGAAATGAAGTCACCTCTCTGTGCCTCAGTTTGCCTTTCTGTAAAATCAAGGCAGTCACAGTGCCTACTTCATGGAGAGCCAGGAAACACCGATGGATTTAATGCAGAGAAATTGCTTAGGATTGCTGCTCCAATAAGAACTTCTGGGCTATTATGGGAGAGATGAACTTGTCACTCCTGGGAAAATCAGGAGGGCTGGGAAGAGGTCTTTAGTGTAGAGCTCAGGGTCCTGGGTCCTGGCGGGCAGGCAGAAGGATGTCCTGGGCCCTGCTGACCTGCCGCCGGAAGCCAGAGCAGGTGGGATGGCAGGCAAAGGAGAGGCTGGAACACCCTGCTGGCTCCCCCAGGGGCCCTGGCTCCCACCCCTGCAACCTCCTCTGCAGCGCTTCTGAGGCTGGGATTCCACACCAAAAGAGGGGCATTTAACGCGAGTGGCTGCGCAGTCTCCTAGAGGCACCACAGAGGGCAAACCTGAGCCTCCACCTCCCCTTGAGCGCCCCCCAGGGCTGGGCTGGAGGAGCCCTCAAAGTGCTCCTGTGCTCGCACCTCCCTGTCAAGGATGAGCCGGTTCTGTGCTCCAGGAGCGTGGGGGACACTCCTGGAGAGCGGGCGTGGGACTCCACTCTCTGAGGCTCAAGAAACCCCTAGCAAAGTTGGTGTCCAGGAGAAACCGGAGTGGGGAGCTTCAAAACCAGACTTACTCGAGGCCCTGCCCTGACCACAGGGGCTCGAGGCTGCCCACCCCCCACAGCACTGAGTCCAGCCCCCAGAATCACACTCAGAAGTGGCAGGCAAGGGGCGTGCGTGAGGGGCCCACGGCTGTGACAGATCCCAAATGCAGTCTGCAGGAAGGTGCTGGGAGCCGAGAGCCGGCCACTCCTCAGTGTCCCTGAGGCGAGAGAAGCTGAGGGCATCCCTGGTGGGCTGCGGTCGGCTCCCGTGCAAACGGCCACAAACCCAGCATCTGGCCCTTCCGGGCCTCAAGGGCCGGAGTGGTCTCAGTGGGCTAAAAGCAAGAGGCAGGCGGAGCTGGCTCCCCCTGGGGCTCTAGTGGAGAATCCACAGCTCCCACCCCTCCCCCATCTTTTCCACTGCCGGGGTTGTCTGCGCCCCATGCCACCATCCTGCATTTCAAGCTGGCGGCGCAGCACCTCTCTGACCCCGTCCCTATCGTCCGTGCAGCCCTGGCTGGCTCTCTGCCTCCCTATCCCACTTGGAAGCACCCGGGGAGACTCTGGGTCCGCCAGGTAATCCCGGATGAGCTTCGCCCATTAGCACCCTTACTTCCGTCCGTGACCCCAGTTCCCCGTTGCTCGTCACTCAGCCCCTTTGTGCTGCTAAAACAGAAGAGCGCAGGTCGGGTAATTCGTAAACAACAAAAATTTACTTTCTCACGATTCTGGAAGCCAGAAGTCCAAGATCAAGGCACTGGCGTTTGGCATCTGGCGAGGACTGTGCCCTCCGGGGAGGAATGCTATGCCCCCCCCGTGAGCAAGGTGAAGGGCAGGAACCACCCCAGTGCCGCCATCAGCTCCAGCCCCTTTCCCAGGGCTCCTAATTGCAGTCACGGTGGCGAGGCGTCAGGGCCTGAGCGCCTCCTAGAGCCCCCACCTCCTGACCGCATGCTTGGTGACACTGAATTGCAGGGACACGTTCAACCCAGGGCACCAGTTAAGGGCAATAATAAGCATTGGTTGTTTGTGGCCCGCCATGAGCTTTGCCACGAGCTTTAGGCCCCGTGTCTCACTGGGTCCTCTCGCTGGCCCCAAGCAGCTGCCACTGTCACTCTCCCCTCCTCTACATAGAGGACTGAGGGACCAGAGGCTGAAGGGCTTGTCAAGGTCACTGGCACGCAGGCACCGGTGCAGGAGCCCTGCAGTGTAACCGCTCTTAACCTCAGGCCTAAGGTGCAAAGGACCCACAAGAGCCCAGGGCCTGCAGGCAGGGGTCGGCGCCAGGTGGAAGGAGCCTGACCTTCTCTCCGGGGGCCCTAGACAGTGTGACCGGCTCAGGGAGGGACAAGTGCCCAATGCACTGTAGAGGGCCAGGAAAACCCACACACCCCAAAAAGACAGGCACTCCACCACCACGGAGGCTTAGAAGGGTGAGCGAGCAGCCTTCCAGGAAGGCGGTTATTATCCGCCGCATCCCCCACGCTTCCTGGGCAGCCGCAGAGGCGAGAACATCGCACTTCAGGTGGCAACTCGGAGCGGCTCATCCAAACACTTGTCACAGCTCCAGCCAACTGTTAAAATAACCCCGCGCTTGTTATTACCAAGTAATGGATGTTTATTGTGGGAACGTTGGAAAATGCAGACAAGCCAAAAGGAGGGAATAAAAATCACCGCAGACCCCGCAACTGCAAAAGCACCACTTGACGGCTCTCTGCCTCTCCCTCGAGCAATTTGCCTAAGCGTGCGCTCTGCTCTTCTAAAATGAGCTCTCTAAAAATGGGCTCGCACTTGTCTTCCCATTTGGAGAAATGCCCTTCCTCCCTAATATCGTGTGAAATTATTCCCCCCTCACCACCGCCCCCCACCTCCGTTCCCCTGGGAAAGAGGAGCTGACAGTCGGATCTGGATCCAAGCGGGGCTGCCTCTCCTAATGGACAAAATGGCTGTGTGTTAATAACTCACACGCACACAGACACATTTACAGGTACACACATGCATGTACACATACTGATATGCACACGATAATTCCCATGTGCACACATGAGCACACTTATGCAGGCGCACATACACCCATGCATGCACATGTGCATACATACATGGGCCTGCAGCCATAGCCCTGTGGAATCCCATCCCGTCAGATCTCAGAAGCTAAGCAGGGTCGGGCCTGGTTAGTACCTGGATGGGGACCGCCTGGGAATACCAGAAGCTGTAGGCTTGGGAGAAGGACCTGGCAACCCCCTCCCAAAAATCAATCTGCCATTGAAAACCCTATGAACAGCAGAGAAGCACTGACAATAGTGTTTCTCCTGTTGTACAGAGGGTCGGTCGCTATGAGTCGGATACCAACTCGACGGCACCTAACAACAACAACAACAAATATATATATATATATATATGCACACATACACATGTACACATATGACTATGCACATACAGGCACCGGCACACGCACGCACACAGAACACTCTCTCCCTGTGGTGGGCAGCCTCCTGCCCAGAGCTGCCCTGTGGACTCCTGCCATACTTGCAGGCACCTGATACTCTCAGCTCTGGCATATGGAGTTTGGCGTAGGCTGATCTGACCATGAAAGAACAAGAGCCCTGCTGTGGCCTTGGGCTCAAGCCCTGTCTCCTGGCTGTCATGGCGGCCGTAGGTCCAGACCCAGAAGACAGGCTCCGAGCGCTGCCCAGGGTTCTCCTCACAGTGAACAGCTGTGGCTGCCCTGGCCAGTGCAACCTCTGAGCCCCATGCACTGCATCTAGCAGGAGCTCCGTCCCGGGTCCCCTCCCACCCATCGTGTGGAAAGCTGCCAGGACCCTATAGACTATGGACCATCCCCGCTCATGGACAATAGGTGGCTCCCAGGCATCCCATTTAGTGTGGACAACACTGTGATCAACATTCCCAGGGTTGTTTTCTGAAGATAAAGCTACAGAATTCAAGAGGAAGGACAGGGCCACAGCCGCAGAGGCACCTGGGCAGAGGCCAGTCGGCATGGACTCCATGGCCTGGGAAGGAGCACACTTCCAGAACCTTCCTTAAGGGCAGCATGAGGAGTCACTTAAAGATTCTAAAATGATGGCCCTGGCCACAGGGCAGTGGGGCGAGAGTTTGGAGGGACTTTCTGGCTCAACTCGCTCTCCAGTCATCCCCAAGCATCCTCACCATAGCCGTCTGCCCCGTGCCTCATCAGCCTCACCGCAGCAGACCCGTACACTGCTCTCCTGCTCTCCTCCAAGGGGCCTGGGCTCCCTGTGCATGACCAGAGGTCCCGTGGCCATCCATTCCCAACACAGGGAAGGCCCACAGGGCAGGTGCAGGCCAGGGAATCCTGGGGGCCATCCTGGAACCAGGCCCAAGCCCTGCCCCTTCCTCCTGCCACTGGCCTCTGGGGCTGGCTCCCCAAGCCATGGAAGGAAGCTGAGAGATGCATGATGCCCAGACCTGCAGCGCCCCTCTCTCTGGAGCCAGAAAGCCAAGGACATGACCCTGCTTGGGGGCAGAGGCAAGAAGGGACACAGGATGTTTATCTCATTCCCCTAGAACCACTGTCCTGAGGGGTCTGAGTCACCTTTTTGTGTGAACCACAGTCTTCATTTCTCTAGGATGAATGTCTGGGGGTCAATTGTTCAATCACACGACACTCTTTGTTTAGTTTCTTAAGAAACTGCCAGACTGCTTCCCAAAATGGCTGTAGCATTTTGAATTCCCATCAGCAATGCATGAGTGATTCAGTCTAAACACCTTCTCACCAGCAGTGGTATCACTTTCTTCAGTTTTAGCCATTCTGGAAGATGTGTAGAGGCATTTCAACATCTCATTATGGTTTTAATTTGCATTTCTCTAATGGATACCCAAGTTAAACATCTTTGCATGTGTTTATTTGCCATATTTATATCTTCTTTGGGGAAACATCTGTTTGTGCCTTTTGCACGTGTTCTAATAGGACAATTTCCTATTTACTGTTGAGTTTTGAGAGTTCTTTATATATTCTAAATACTGGTCCTTTGGCAGATGTGTGGCTTGCAAATATTCTCTCCCACTCTATAGTTTGTCTTTGCATCCTCCTAACAAGTCTTTCATAGAGAAAAAATTTTAATTTTGACAAAGTACAATTTTGGTCAGTTTTACTTTAGATCTTTTATAGATTATACTTTGTGATAGTAAGTCTAGGAACTCTGTCTGACTCTATATTCCAAAGATCTTCTGTTTTTTAAGCTTCATAGTTTTCTATTTTATACTTAAGTCCATAATCCATTTTTAGTTAACTTTTGTATAAGATATGAGATTTAGTTCAAGTTTCAATATTTTCATCTATGGATGTCCCAACTTCTCTAGTGTTATTTTGAAAAGAAAAACTTTCTTCTATTGAATTGTGCTTGCCTTTATCACAAATCAGTAAGACATATTTGTGAGTCTGTTTCTCAGCTCTGTGTTCTGCTCCATTGAACTACTGATAGAAATAATTTCATGTATCTTATCCAACCATAAAGGAATACAACTAGAAATGAACAGCAAGAGAAATTATGGAAACTATACAAATACATGGAGGATGATAAATACACTCTTAAATGATCAATGGGCACTTAAAGAAATCAGAGAGGAAAGTTAAAAATTCCTAGGATCAAATGAAAATGAGAATACAATATACCAGGACCTTTGAGATATAGCAAAGGCAGTTCTAAGCAGGAAATTTATAGCAATGAGTGCTTATATTAAAACATTAGAGCAGGCTCAGACAAATAACTTAATTATGCACCTCAACTCCTAGAAAAGGAAGAACAAACAAAACCCAAAAACAGTAGATGGAAAGAAATAATAAAGATCAGAGCAGAAATTAATGAAATGGAGACTAAAAGAACAATAACAAGCATTGATAAAACAAAGAGCTGGTTCTTTGACAAGATAAATAAGATTAACAAACTCTGAGCCAAAGTAACCAAAAGAAAGAGAGAGAAGACTCAAATCAAGAAAATTAGAGATGAAAAAGGGACCATGACAACAGATAACAACAAAAGCCAGAGACTCATTAGAGAATACTTTCAAAAATTATATTCCACTGGGCAAGGTGGTGCACGCCTGTAATCCCAATAGCTTGGGAGGTGGAGGCAGGAGGATCGCAAGTTCAAGACCAGAGGCAATCTGTGTAACTTAGTGAGATCCTGTCTCAAAAAGTAAAAAAATGGGCTGGGGGTGCAGTTCAGTGGTCCAGCACTTGCAAAGCATGCAAGCATGAGGCCCTGGGTTCAACCAACAGTACCGAAAAAAATTGGTATTCCAAAAAATTGGAAAATTTAGATATGATTGACAAATTCCTAGACACATATGACATCACAAAATTAAGTCAAGAAAATATAAACAACTTAAACAGACCTATAACAAGCGGCAAGATCAAAGCAGTAAGAAAGAGTCTCCCAACAAAGAAAAGCCCAAGACCAAAGATATTCACTGCTGATTTCTACAAAACCTTTGAAGAAGAATTAACACCAATGCTCCTCAAATTATTCCACAAAATACAAATGGAAGGAACACTACCACACTCATTCTATGAAGCAAGTATTACCCTAACAGCAAAACCAGAGAAGGATATATAAAAAAAGGGAAACTACAGACAAATTTCCCTGATGAGCTTAGACGCAAAAATCCTTAATAAAACACTTGCAAATCAACTTCAACAACAAATTAAAGAGATTATACATTTTAATCAAGTTGGCTTCATCCCAAGGATGCAAGGCTTGTTCAACATTGCAAGACAATAAAGGTAATACAGCATATAAATAGTCTCAGAAACAGAAACCACACGATCCTATCAATAACTGCAGAAAAGGCTTTCAACAAAGGTCAACATCCTTTTCTGATAAAAGCCTTGAAGAAACTAGGAATTAAAGGAACATACCTCAATATAATAAAGGCAATGTGTGAAAAGCCTACAACAAATATCATACTAAATGGGGGGAAACTGAAAGCATTTCCTCTAAAATCAGGAATAAAACAAGGGTGTCCACTGCCTCCACAGCAATTCAATGTAGTAATGGAACCATTTGCCACAGCAATAAGACAAGAGATATAAATAAAAGGGACCCAAATAGGAAAGTAAGAAGTCATATTATCCCTGTTTGCAGAAGACATGATCTTATACTTAAAAGACCATAAAGACTCCACCAGAAAATTCTTAGAGCTGACAAACAGTTTCTGCAAAGTAGCATACAAAATCAGTAGCTTTTCTTTATACTAATAATGGCCAGGCAGAGAAAGAAACCAGGAAAACAATCCCATTCACAATAGCTTCAAAACAAATAAAGTACCTGGAAATAAACCTAACAAAGGAGATGAAAGACCTTCACAACAAAAACCTTAAAACACTGAAGAAAGATATTGAAGAAAACACCAGAAGGTGGAAAGATCTCCCAAGCTCATGGGCTGGAAGAATTAATATTATGAAAATGGCCATATTACCCAAAACAATCTATAGATTTAATACAATCCTCATGAAAATCCCATTGACATTCTTCACAGAAATAGAGAAAATTCTAAAATTCATATGGACGCACAATAGACCATGAATCACTAAAGCAATCATGAACATAAAGAACAATGCAGGGGGCATCACAATTCCTGATTTCAAATTATACTACAAAGCTATAGTAACAAAAACTGCATGTTACTGGCACAAAAACAGACATGTAGACCAATGGAACAGAATAGAGAATCCAGAAATAAACCCACGTAACCAAAGCCATCTGATATTTGACAAAGGTACCAAAAATGTAGGTTGGAGAAAAGACACCCTTTTCAACAAATGGTGCTGGGGAAACTGGATATCCTTATGCAGAAAACTGAAATTAGATCTCTCTCTCTCTCTCACTTTGTACAAAAACCAATTCAAAATGAATCCATGCTCTTAGTGTAAAACATGAAGCTTTGAAACTGCTAGAGGAAAACTTAGGGAAACACTTCAAGACACAGGCATAGGCAGGGGCTTTCTGAACAGGACTTCCAAAGCACAAGAAACAATAGCAATAAGTGACAAATGGGATTGAATGAAATTAAAAAGCTTTTGCGCAGCAAAGGACATAATTATCAGAGTGAAGAGACAGCCTACAGAATGGGAGAAGAACTTTTTCAGCTATGCATCAGTCATTAAAAATCCTATGAATCGCAGAGAAGCACTGACAATAGTGCCAGGCATGGCACAGTGTTGGGGAGTACACATAGGGTCGCTTTGAGTCAGACTTGACTCCCCAGCACCTAACAACAACAACAACAACAACAACAACAACAACAGACAGGGGATTAATATCTAGAATGTATAAAACCTCAAAAAAATTAAACACCAAAAAAGCAAAGTATCCAATCAAACACTGGGCAAAAGAATTGAAGAGACTTCTCAAAAGAAGAAATAAAGTGGTCAACAATCATATGAAAACTGTTCAACATCCTCAGCCATCAGAGAAATGCAAATCAAAACTACACTGAGATACCATCTCACCCCAGTCAGAACGGCTGCCATCAACAAATCAAACAATAATAAACACTGACGAGGACATGGGGAGAAAGGAACCCTATACACTGCTGGGGGGATGCAGTTGGTGCAACCACTATGGAAATCAGTATGGGGTTTCCTCAAAAAACTAAAAATTGAACAACTATATGACCTGGCTATCACATTCCTTGGTCTATATCTAAAGGAATATAAGTCAGTATAGCATAAAAATACCTGCGTATCCATGTTTATTGCAGCATTATTCACAATAGGCAAGATATGGAATCAATCTAAGTATCTATCAACAGATAAGTGGATAAGGAAATTGTGGTATATATGTACTATGGAGTCTTATTCAGTCATAAAAAAGACAAAATTATGGCATTTGCTAGAAAATAGGTGGAACCAGAGATCATGATTTTAAGGGAATTAAGCCAGTCCCAGAAAGATAAACATCACATTTTCTCCCATATGTGGATGTTAGACGTCCACATATAGTCATTATGAAAACCAATAGATCATGAAAGCAGACAGGACCTAAGTAGGGAAAGATAATGGACTAAAGAATAGGGAGAGAGGTAAGAAGAAAGTGTAATGGGAAAAATGAAGAAAATATCATGTGTGTTACCCTTATGTCACTACTCAAAATGTGGAGGAATAATTGTAAATATCCATTAATAATTGGGACATGTATGTAGTATAAATCTAGAGAAATTCAAAATCATCAAAATGGAAATGGAATGCATAAACATCAACATTCTAGGCGTCAGTGAGCTAAACTGGACTGGTATGGGCCATTTTGAATCAGATAATCAAATAGTGTTCTATGCTGGGAATGACAGATTAAAGAGAAATGGGGTTGTATTCATCATCAAAAAAGACATCAGATCTTTCTTGATGTACAATGCTGCCAGTGATAGAATAATATCCATAGATATACAAGGAAGGCCAGTTAATATGACTATTATTCAAATTTACACACCCACCACTAAGGCTACAAATGAAGAAAGGGAAAATTTTTACCAACTTCTGCAACCTGAAATAGATCAAACATGCAGTCAGGATGTACTGATAATTACTTCTTGTTGTTGTTGTTGTTGTTAGGTGCCGTGGAGTCTTGTCTGACTCATAGCAACCCTCGTAGGGTTTTCAATGGCAGATTGTTTCGGGATTGCCTTGGGAGTGGGTTACCACATCCTTCTCCCATTTTTCGGTGCTGGGGATTGAACTTGGGAACTCAGAGACTGCAGACCAGTGCTCTACCAACTTAACTAAATCCCAGCCCACTGATAATTACTAGTGACTGGAATATAAAAGTTGGAAACAAAGAAGAAGAGTTAGTAGTTGGCTGGGCGTGGTGCCTCAGGTTTGTAATTCCAGTGGCTCTGGAGGCAGAGGCGGGAGGATCACAAGTTCAAGATCAGAGGCAGTCTGCATAATTTAGCTAGACCCTGTCTCAAAAAGTTAAAAAAAAAAATGGGCTGGGTGGTGCAGCTCAGTTGTCCAGCACTTGCAAAGTATGCAGGCGTAAGGCCCTGGGTTCAACCCCTAGTACCGCAAAAAAAAAAAAAAAAAAAAAAAGTTAGTAGTTGGAAGTTATGGCCTTGCTGACAGACGATGCTGATGATCACATGAAAGAATTTTGTCAGACCAATGACCTTTTCATTGCAAGTACATGTTTTCACCAACTTAAATGGTGACTACACACATGGAATTCACCAAATGGAACATATAGGAAACAAATTGACTACATTTGTGGAAAGAGATGATAGAAAAGCTCAATATCAAAAGTCAGAACAAGACCAGGTGCTGATTGTGAGTCAGACCATCAACTGCTCATATACAAGTTCAAACTGGAACTGAAGAAAATTAGAACAAGTGTATGAGAGCTAAGGTATGACCTGGAGTCTATACCACCTGAGTTCAGAGACTATCTCAAAAATAGAATTGATGTGTTAGACACTAATGATCAAAGACCAGATGAATTGTGACATAACATCAAAGACATTATTCATGAATAAAGCAAAAAGTTATTTAAAGGACATGAAAAAAGAAAAGACCAAACTACATGTCAAAAGAGACTCTAAAACTTAGCCTTGAATGTCAAGCAGCTAAAGAAATAGAAACACATGATGAAGTTATAGAACTAAACGTAAGATTTCAAAGGGCAGCTCAAGAAGACAAAATCACATTTTATAATGACATGTGTGAAGAACTGGAGATAGAAAACCAAAGGAAGAAAACACTCTGTCTTTCTCAAACTTAAAGAACTGAAGAAAAATCCCAGCCTTGAGTGGTAATAGTAAAGAATTCTACAGGGAAAACATTAAACAATGCAGGAAACATCAAAAGAAGATGGAAGGAAGATACAGAGTCATTATACCAAAAAAAAAAAAGAAAAGTGGTAGAGGATCAACCATTTCAAGAGGTTGCATTTGAACAGGAACCAATTAAACTGAAGGAAGAAATGGAAGCTGTCTTGAAAGCACTGGCAAAATACTAGGTTCCAGAAATTGTTGGAATACCAATTAAGATGTTTCAACAAACAGATGGAGCACTGGAGGTGCTTACTGGTTTATGCCAAGAGATTTGGAAAACAGCTACCTCGCCAACTGACTGGAAGAGGTCCATATTTGTGCCTATTCCCAAGAAAGGGGATCGGACCAAATATGGAAATTATTGAAATTATATTATTAATATCACACACATGTAAAATTTTGCTAAAGATCATTCAAAACTGACTGTAACAGTACATTGACAGGGAACTGCCAGAAAATCAAGCCAGATTCAGAAAAGAGGGCATGGAACCAGGGACACCATTGCTGATGTCAAATGGATATTACCCAAAAGCAGAATATACCGGAAAGGTGTCTGTCTATGTTTTATCAACTATGCACAGACATTTCACTGTATGGATCACAACAAATTATGGATAACATTGTGAAGAACAGGAATATCAGGGCACTTAATTGTACTCATGAGGAATCTGTACATGGACCAGGAGGTAGTTGTTCGAACAGAACAAGGAAACACTGCCGGTTTAAAGTCAAGAAAGGTATGCATCAGGGCTGTATCCTTTCACTGTACCACTTCAATCTCCATGCTGAGCAAATAATCCGAGAAGCTGGACTTTATGAAGAAGAATGTGGCATGAGCATTGGAGGAAGATTCATTAATAACCTGTGTTATGCAGATGACACAACTTTGCTTGTTGAAAGTGAAGAGGATTTGAAACATTTACTGATGAAGATCAAAGAACACAGCCTTCAGTATGGATTGTACCTCAATATCAAGATAACAAAAATCTTTGCAACTGGGTCAGTAACGAACTTCATGATAAGTAGAGAAAAGATTGAGGTTGTTCAAGATTTTGCCTTAACTGGTTCTACAATTGCCACTCATGGAAGCAGCAGTCAAGAAATCAAAAGATGCATTGCATTGGGAAAACTTGTTACAAAAGACCTCTTTAAAGTGTTGAAAAGTAAAGATGTCACATTGAAGACAAAGGTGTGCCTGACTCATGCCATTGTATTTTCAGTTGCATTACATGCTTGTGAAAGCTGGACATTCAATAAGGGAGACAGGAGAAGAATTGAGTTATGGAGAATTACGTTATGGTGCTACAGAGGAATACTGAATATAGCATGAACTGTCAAAAGGACAAACAGATCTATCCTGGAAAAACTGCAACCAGAGTGCTCCTGGAAGCAGGGATAGTTAAACTACATATATCTTATGTATTTTGGACATGTAGTCAGGAGAGACAAATCCCTGGAGAAAGATTTTATGTTTAGGAGAGTAGTGGGTCAACAAAAAAAGAGGATACCCTCAACTAGATGGATTGACACATTATCTGCAACAATGGGCTTAAACATAAAAAAAAAGATCGTGTGCCTGACACAACGTCAGGGAGTGTTTTCTTCTGTTGAACATAGGGTGACTAAGAGTTAGACCTGACTCACTGACATCTAACAATAACAAACAAATTTTAAGCTGATAATGATTTAACTTTTATCACTTGCATAAATTCTGTACTTAGTCCCTCTCCCACAATGATTTTATGACATATTTTGTATCTTTGATAGTTGATATCCTTGAACAAGTATTTTAACTAAAATTGCTTAATACTTTTGAATTGTTGCTGTTGTTGTCAGGCGCCGTTGAGTCGGTATCCGACACATAACAACCCTCATAGGGTTTTCAGTGGCTGACTGTTTCGGGATTGCCTTAGGAGTGGATTGCCAGGTCCTTCTCCCAGTTTTGTGGTGCTGGGAATTGAACTCGGGACTCAGAGACTGCAGAGTGGGGCTCTGCCAACTGAGCTGAATCCCAGCCCATACTTTTGAATGGTATTATATTTTTAATTTCTGTGTCCATATGTTCTTTGCTTGCATATTGAAATACAGTTGTTTTTTGTATGTTTATCTTTTATCCTGCAACCTTAATGAACTCATTCACTAGTTCTTGGAGTTTCTTGTAGATTCTTCAAAATAGTCTACATAGATAGTATCATCTGAAAACATGGAGAGTGTGTTCTTCCTTTCCAATCTGTGTGCAAAAGAGCTTTTCTTGCCTTTCTTCCCTGGCTTGAATTTCTATATTAAGTTGCATAAGAATGGTGTGAATGGATAGCCTTCCCTTTTTCCTGGTCTTATGGAGAAAGCACTATTTTTCAACATTGTTTGTTGCACATCTTTTGTAAATGTGATTATCAGATTGAGAAAATTCTCCTCTATTCTTTTTTTTCCTGAGAGTTTTACCATAAATGGGTATATAATCTTATCAAGTACTTTTTCATGCATCAATTCATATAATCATGTGATTTTTTTATTCTTTAACCTATTAATGTGGTAGGTTATACTGATTGATTTTCAAATATCTAAACAGGCCTTACATTCCTGGAATCCCATGGATATAGTGTACAATTCTATATGTTGTTAAATTTTACTTACTAACATTTTATTGAAGAGTGTATAGTCCACATTCATGAGGTAAATCCGTATGGCTTTTTTGTTTTGGTTTGGTTTTGGTAC
Organism: Pedetes capensis; assembly: GCA_007922755.1. NCBI lineage: Eukaryota > Metazoa > Chordata > Mammalia > Rodentia > Pedetidae > Pedetes > Pedetes capensis. The sequence goes on along the minus strand of VMDO01025151.1, from coordinate 11,468 downwards.
TGTCTTTTTCTGATTTAGGTATCAGGGTAATGCAGCTTCATACAGTGAATTGAGAAGTGCTCTCTCCCCTTCTATTTTTGGAAAGAAACTTTGTAGGATTGGTGTTAACTCATCTTTAAATGGTTGGCAGAATTCTACAGTGAAAGCTCCTGGGCCAGAGACGACTTCTGAGTCTTAAGATTGCAAATTAAATTTCCTTAATAGCTACAAAGCTATTCAAATGATCTATTTCACATGAGATGAGTTGTAGTGGTGTGTGGGTTTTAAGCAAGTGGCTCATTTTGTCTGAGTTGTCTTTTGAGCACAGAGTTGTTGGCAGTTATTCCTTTGTTATCTTTTTGATACTTATGGGATCTAGTTACCCTCCTGCTTCATTCTTCATATTGTTAAATTGTGTCCTCTTTTTTATTTTTTCTGTATCTGTGTTACTAAAGGCTTGTCAATTCTATTGATCTCTTCAAAGATCATCTCTTTGCATCATTAATATTCTCTATTGTTTTTCTGTTTGCATTTAATTGATTTCTGCTCTCTTCTTCACTCTTTCCCTGTTATGGTTGGATCTAAATGTCCCCCAAAGGTTAAGTGTTTGAATGTTGGGCCCTGGTAGGTTAAGGAACTTTGGGAGGAGGGATTCTAGCTTTGAAGAAGCAGCTCTCAGGAGACAGGCCTTTGGAGGTTTTTAACCAGATTCCCACTTCCAGTGGCTCTCTGTTGCTGCTCTGCAATGCCACCCAGTCATCTCACACAGGCCCTGCCACCTGCCACTGCCCCACCTGCTCCACTGTCCTTGTGGACTCACCCTTTAACCATGAGCTGCCAATAAATATTTCCTTCCCTAAGTTTGCTTTGGTCAGTTTCCCCGTCACAGTGATGCAGCCCATGACTAATTTTGCTTTACATTGCATACATTTTGCTCTTCTTTTTCTAAATTCTTGAGTTGAGAGCTTAGATTACTAATTTGAGAATATTTTTTTTTATAATATGCGTCTTGTTGGTGGTGGTGGTGGTAGGTGCCATCGAGTCGGTATCCGACTCATAGCAACCCTATGTACAACAGGCAAAACACTATTGTCAGTGCTTCACTTCTATTCACAGGGTTTTCAATAGCAGATTGTTTTTTGGGAGTGGGATGCCGGGTCCTTCTCCCAAGCCTACAGCACCTGGTGTTCCCAGGTGGTCTCCCATCTAAGTATTAACCAGGCCCGACCCTGCTTAGCTTCCGAGATTTGACAGGATCAGATGCCACAGAACTATGGCTGCAGGCTTAATATGTGTCTTAGTGCTACAATATTCCCTCTGGATTTTTATTTTCATTCAGTTCAATGTATTTTTATTCCCCTTGAGACATCTTCTTTAGCCTATGGATTATATGGAAGTACTGTGTATACATATGTATATGTATGCATGAATGTGTGTGTGTGTGTGTGTGTGTGTGTGTGTGTGTGTGTGTGTACACAGTATACTGGCATCATCATCTCTCCAGTCTGAGTGATATATAGAAAACTTCCCTCCTTTGCATCCTTTCCCTCCCCATTTACAATATGGTTATCTTAAAATGTAGTCTACACATATTTAGCGTTATATCACGAAGTATTATGTTGAACCATCAAACATAATTTAGAAGCCCCTCAGGAGAAGAAAGAGAAGGAAAGCTTACCATAGTTACCCATATTTCTGCACCTTGTTTTCTCTCCGTTCTTGAAGTTCCAAGAACCCCTTTAAGCTTTTTACTTCAGTTATTGTATTTTTCCATTCTAAAATTTCCATTTGGTTCCTCTCTTATCTCCCATTGCTTTGCTGCAAGCTTCTATTTTCAAATCTGTCTCAAGAGTGTTCATAATTGCTCATGAAGCATTTCTACCATGGCTGCTTTAAAGTCTTCATCACTTAATTCTCACATCTGTGCACCTTGGTATTTTTATCTGTTCACTGTAATTTTTCATTCAGTTTGAGGCGTCCCTTGATATGATGAGTGATTCCGCATAGAGACAAGGGTGTTGTGTTCTGCCGAGACTCTGGATGTGACCTCCACCTTCTGTGTCAGATGGCTGTCTCTGCCCTGCTCCAGCAGGGGTCGGGGTTGGGGTGCTGCCTCCTTACTGCCAGGTAGATATCTCCCAGTCACTTCCACTGACACCTGCTGAGCAAGGGTGGATATTCCGGGTCCTACAGTGGCCTCCACTGACACTACAGCTGGTATGGCCTCATTACTGCTTGGCAATGGTAAGGCTCCAGACTCTTCCTTAGGCCTCCTCTGGTCCACCCCAGGCGGGAGAGGAGGGGCTCCTTGACGGCTCTAGGCGGGCATGGGGGTCCAGGCACCCCGTGTGTTCTCCGCTGACACCACAGGACCAGCTGGCGCAGATGAGGGGCTCAGTTCTTTACTCGGCCTCCTCTGACACCACCCTGGCAGGGGCGGGGGCTTCTTCTGTGGGGTTTCCACCACTGCTCTTCAAGGCCAATGGCCCCTGACTGATGCCCTTTCTCATTCGCCATCAACACAGAGGCCTGTGCTGTCCTTGATCTGTCTTCCGGTGTGCCCGGAAGCTGTGCCCGGTGACAGAGGGCCACTCCTTGGGCAAATTGGGGTCCTTGCCTACCCTCCAGATGGGGGTCATCTGTGTTTCAAGGGCCATTAAGACCTCATTCTAAAGGTGCAGGAAATGTGGCCCAAAGCCTCCAGAGAAAGCAAGGGAGGAAGTGGAGGCGTCCTAGTTTTGCTCTACGGGACTCCAAAAGGGAAAAGAGAACATGAGAAGCCAACAGCTCGTCTCTTTCTCCATCTTCCTGTGGTTCCTGAGGAAGACCCGCACTGTGGTCATCACCAGTGGAGCATCTGATCCTCCGGGGAGGCCCAGGCTGCAGGACCCACAGGCTGCACCACAGGTGATGCAGCCTTGTGAGGGGTCAGGGTGCCGGCCTCAGACCTGGCACCGGGGAGCTGCCGAGGTGAGAGGGTCTCTCTGGGCTCAGCACTGGGAGTCACAGCACCGTCCCCTGCCCTCCCCTCACAGTAGGAGGGACGCCATAACCAAGAGTGGGCGGGGAGCCACAGAAAACAGGCAGATATGGTGCCCAGAAGCTGAGGAAGCTCCATGGTGATTGGACAAGGGACAAGGACTTGGAGACTCCTCTCAGCTTGGCCGTAGCCCTGTGGCATCTGATCCCGTCAGATCTCGCAAGCTAAGCAGGGTCGGGCCTGGTCAGTACTTGGATGGGAGACCGCCTGGGAACACCAGGTGCTGTAGGCTTGGGAGAAGGACCCAGCCACCCACTCCCAAAAATCAATCCACCATTGAAAACCCCATGAACAGCAGAGAAGCACTGACAATAGTGTTTCCCCTGTTGTACGTAGGGTCGCTATGAGTCAGGATAGGGACTCAATGGCACCTAACAACAACAACTCTGCTTGGCATTCTAAATCTTCACTAACAAGACACAGCACTTCCCCCCCTACCTCCCAAGGCCCCCAAGATTTTGCTGCTTACTTTTAAATCAATATGTCTACATAGACAGAGGGTGACAAAAACTCTCTGCCTGGGTCCTGCCCGCTGTGGGCAGGCCTGAGAGGCCCTTGGTCCAGGCCTCCTTGTCTGGTCCTCAACCCTGGGACCTCAGGTGCACTCGAGGCCCCAGAACAGGAGGGAGAGGGGAGGGACGGGCAGGGGACTTCCCAAACCGCCCAGCAGCACCTAGAAAGCCTTTTTTAAAGGAGAGGGATGGGGGCTGCAGGGGGACCCCAGCGGGCAGGTGGCCTCCTCCTCCAGAAGCAGCAGGTGTAGAGGAGGGGCAGGGAGACCTCTGCCCCCACCACCTTGCTCTTCCCCCACCCCAGGGGTTCAGAGAAGACCTCCACCTTTCTCGCCATCATCCCAGAGGTTCTGCCAGGAGCCCGGCCTGCGAGGACATCACCCCCTGATCCCCCGGCAGCACCCCGCTGACCCCCACACACCCCTCCTGTTCAGGCTGCCGTGCTGGTTTCTGTGACCATCGGTCCTCAGGCCCAAGCCTGTGCTCCAGGTCCCCTCAGGGGAGGCCGCCCCGCCGCCCTTGGAGTCAGCGCGCTCCCCTCTCCCACCCCTGCCTCAGCTCCCCCTCACCTTGTCCTGGGAACAGACACCCCACAGCGCAGCTGGGGCAGAAACAGACCTTTCCAGCTGTGGTGGGGAGGCGGCCGGACTTTCCCTGCAGGCTCCTGAGCCAGCCAGGACTCACGCCAACCAGCAGAATGGCTGGGTCGGAGGAGCAGCTTCCTTGGCTTCCCCATCCTCCAAATCACAGCCTTGGGCTCCTTGGGACTGGGCCAGTGGGTGGCTTCATCCCAGCCCGAGGAGGATGGAGATGGGAGGTCAGCTCACAGCCACCGACAGGGAGGGTGGCCCAGAAGAGGCAGCCACCTCCAGGTCACCGAGGCCGCTGGCCTCTCCATGTCTCACCCACTCCAGGCCACAGAAAAGCCTTGGGAAGAGGGAAGGACAGGTGTCTCCCCCAAGTGGGCAGGAGGGTTGGTGGCCATTTCTCTTTCCCTACACTCATGCTGCCTGCAGCCATAGCCCTGTGGCATCCGATCCCATCAGATCCTGGAAGCTAAGCAGGGTTGGCCTGGTTAGTCCTTGGATGGGAGACCTCCTGGGAACACCAGGGGCTGTAGGCTTGGGAGAAGGACCTGGCAACCCACTCCCAAACATCAATCCACCACTGAAAACCCTATGAACAGCAGAGAAGCACTGACAATAATGTTTCGCCTGTTGTACACAGGATCACCATGAGTTGGATACCGACTTGACGCCACCTAACAACAACAACAACAACAACAACACACTCATGCTAGCAAAGCCCCCTGCAGTGCCCCCTCCTCCCTGGGTGAAAGCCACCTGCTCACACCTGGCACGCTGTGAGCCAAGAATCAAGTGCTTTTCTACTTCACGTGTGTCTGGCTTGATTTGCTTGCAGGGGTTGGGTTGTAATTTTCCTTTGATTAGATCCCTCGCTTTGCATTATAAATGTGCACATTACGAAAATCAGAAAACATAGAAAAGGAAAAAGATTGATCCTTTTATCACCCTAACAGAAACATAAAGTGCTATGAACTGCATCATAGAATGGTACAACCCAAAAGCCGGGGGAGGGGGGGGAGATAGAAGCCTGAATGGGCTTAAAGCAAACGCACTGTGCTGCCCAGGTTCAGGCGCCCATCCTGCCGTGCAGCCACAGGACAGCGGGGGCTTGAGCCAGACTCCATCTCCAGCCTTTGCCTTGCCCCAGCCCCTCACCTCCCTCCGCCCCAGGGAGCTACTGATCCGCTGCGCCCTGTGCATTTCCTGTTACGGCCCTTCCGTAGAGATGGAGGCGCGCGCTCTGCGGCCCTGTGGTTGGGCTGCGTCACTCTGCCCCTCTGTATGGGTAGACGGGGTTCCGTGCAGTCAGGGACACTTCACCTTCTGCCCTCTCTCTCCCCCTGCGGATGCATCCAGCACTTGGCCACGACCACATTTCTGTAATGAATAACCCAGAGCCAGTGCAAGCCTCAGGTAGGGCTGACCACACTGACCAGGCCACCCAAAGTCAAGGCAGTCCCTCTCCAGCAGCGCTTCTCCACCCAGCCACCTAGGACATGGGACACCTTGGGGCGGGGCTGTCTGGGTACCTCAGGGTGTTCCCAGCACCCCTGGGCTCCACCCTCAGGAGGTAGGAATGAGAGCTCTGGAGGAGCAGCAGAGCCCAGCGCCGGGCCTAGACCGGCCGGCTCCAGTCCCGCTCTGCCCTCTGACTGCTGAGTCCCCTGGGCTGGGGGCTCAGCCGCAATGTCCCCACTTATAAAGTCAGGCTTCCCGCACCCAGGAACGTGGTGAGGGTTGGATGTGAAGGCAAACACCGAGCACTTGGAGAAGGATCTGGGGGGTCCCCACTGCTCCCACAATCAGCTGTCTCATCAGTGTTAATTTTCTCGGAGGGTCTCACATTTCTAACCAAGCTCCTGCCCAGACCCATCAGGACGTGGGCCAGCTATGGGCTCTATGCTCAGCGAGGCCCCCGCCAGCCCCAAGAGCCCAGGACTCCATGCCTGGCCATGGCCACCAGGGGATCGGCCATCAGCAGGCTCAAAGGCTCTGGTTCTGGGCCACTCCTGCAGTCCGTCCCATCCCCAGATATCAGGGCCCAAGGCCTCCAGCACTTGCAAACACAGGAGAGGACGGTGCTTCTGCAAGAGTGGGGTGGCCACTGGGTGTAACCAGCCCACCCCTCCTGATAGTAACCGCTCAGACAGGTTCCAGGCAAATGAGATTTTGTTTTTACAAAAGGTAAATAAACGGGTCAGAAGCCAACTAGGGGAAGCAGGGGCAGCAGCCAGAGGGTAGATACCAAAAAGAAAGGTAGAGGCTCCGTTCAGGAGATTTAATGAGCTAGAAAGAGGCAGGAAGCAGGCCGAACTCGGCGTATAAATCAAATATTAATCATGGTGAAGGTGAGGCTTGCTAAGGCGTAAATCAATAACACCAGAGAGCTAGCAAACATCCGCCTCTCCAAAGCGCTCCAGAAAGCTCAGGCTAAAATAGCAACGGCAGGAGAGTGGGAAGGCAGAAGGAAAGTCGGTGGGAGCCAGGAGGTAGCCCAGGCCCTGGACACGGGAGAAGCCACGGGCTGCCGGCTGTAGGAGCCCATCTTCCCTTCAGTGTGGGGCTGTAGACCTGGGCACAGGGCTCTGCCCAACCCCTCCCCCAAGAGATCACCACCCTTCCTTCTGCTCAGGAGCCCCTCCTCTGCGCCAAGCCCTATCTTAGGCAAGGACTTAGGGGTCCCTAACCCTCAATCCCACAGGCTGTACTCCGCTGGGAAGAAACTGAGGCTGAGATGCAAGTTAGCAAACGAGGCATGAGCCCAACCAGGGACTTTGGTTCGAGTCCCGCCCTCGTCACTGGGTCCTGCATTTCCCCCAGGCCCTGCCAGGACTGCCCTCCTCAACATGGCGAGGTGGGCGGGCAGCATGTGAATGTGCGGGATGGCATCCGCCCTGGCCTGGCCCTAGCTGTCACAGCTGCCATCCAGCCACCCACCTGCAGGGAACGGGCTTGGGGCGCCCCCCAGCAAGCCAGATGCTGAGAGCTGTAGGCCCCGCCACCTCCTCTCAATGCCAACGGCTCTGCACAGCCCCCAGCGGCATTCTCAGCCCTCACTGCCCAAGGCTCTCTCTGGCCACTCACAGGTGAGGCCGGAAGTGCCAGCACACTGGCACCCAAGCGCCCTCGGCCCTTGGCTGGTGCATTAGTTTCCTGGACCCCTGGGACAGATGGCCACAAGCTGGGTAGCCCAAAACCAAGAAATTTATTCCCGCACAGTTGTGAGGATCTGAGTCAGAAGTCCAGGGGTGGGCAGGGCCGTCTCCCTCTGGAGGAGCTAGGGGAGGAGCCAGCCTCCCCTTCCAGCAGCTTCCAGCTCCAGGCAGCCCTTGGCTTGGAGCCTCTTCACTCCAGTCTCTGCCTCCATCTTCTCAGACGCTATCGCTCCTCCATGCCTATCTCCCCTCCCCTTCTTCGAGATGCCCAGCATTACCTTGGGGGCCTCCCTAATGCAGTGTGACTGCATCTGGACTTGGGCTCATCGGCAAAGACCAAGCTTACAAAGGAGGTCCCATCCTCAGGGGCTAGAAATCAGGGCGTCAGCATAACTCTTGGGGTAACGCATTTCCGCTTCTAACAGCCAGGGTAGCAGAGGTGTATCGAGCCTGTGGGCCAGCAACACCTGCAGCACCCGGGGTCTCTGCCAGACACCCAGACCTGCCAACCTGCCAACCTGCCAACCACACGTGCACCCCGCAGGGCCCCGGAGCATCAAGGCACTCTTCTGCACCACCTCTCAGTGCTCCTGAAAGGGATAGAGCCCCCATGGCCTCAACTCACTGACCCGTCATCATCCTTCCCAGCCCCACCTCACAGCCCAGTCCCCCCACCCCCGGGACCAGCTGCAGCATGGATGGCCCACACACATGTCCTCGCTCCCACATCTACTTTGGGGCTGGGATGGAGGCCCATGCTGCCTGTCTAGAATACCTGTGTCCCCTCTGGAAACCACAGGCCAGGGTCCCAGCTCGCCCAGAACAGTGCACCCAGGCCATCAACTCATGACATGCAGGCTGGCGTGATGGATGGAAGAGAAGGAAGCCAGGAGACAGCCTCTGCCCTAGCACAGAGAGTCGATCGGCTTCCGCACAGACGCAAAGGTCTTGGTGAGAAGAGAGGTTGGCAAGGGAACAAGGACATGGCATTACCTCCTAGAAAGCCACGGCCCCCTTCCAGCATGACCCCACAACCCACTTCCCAGCCCACATACCTCTCCCGCCAGCCCCGCACACTGGGCTGAGCCCCCAAGTATGAAGAAGACGGGGCGGGGCCTGCTTGTCTGTCAGTAGAGCAAAATAAGTCCACCAGAACTGTGCACAGACCTCCCCCAGCCTCCTGCTGACTGACCAGTCCCACGCTGACTTTTGGAAGGACGTTTTTGGGGAGAGAGCATCTTTGCTGTCCTTGGCCTTGGTCTCCCCAGAGCAGAGGAGCAAATGCAGCCGCCCCCAATCTCCCTCAGCCTGCTCGGTTTACCGACTGGGCACAGGAATCAGGAAGAGCCGCCTGCATCCAAACTTTGTTAAAGTTTTCCAGTGAACAGGTGGACCCAGCTGTTCCAGGACAGTCTCTGCTTCCCTCAGACAAGAAGAGCTCTTCCCAAAGGGAACAGGCCAAAGGTTCTGCACAAGGTGTTTTCCATCTGCTAATGTTCATGGTCGGGGCTGGGATTTAGCTCAGTTGGTAGAGCGCCGCTCTGCAGTCTCTGAGGTCCCGAGTTTGATTCCCAGCACTGCAAAAATGGGAGAAGGACGTGGCAACCCACTCCCAAGGCAATCCTGAAACAGTCAGTCATTGAAAACCCTAGGAGGGTCACTATGAGTCGGACATGACTCAACGGCACCTAACAACAACAACAACAACAATGTTCGTGGTGCGGCCCATTTCAGACTTTCCAGAGGGCCATGGAAATAGTCCTGGGAACGTGGTGAAACATCTAGAGGCGTCAGGGCCTGGCTGCAAAGCGCCCCATCCCACCACGTAAGCCCATGGCCAGGTGCTCAGTGTCTGTGGCCAGGGGAAGCCTGCACCTCCAGCACTCAGAGACAAGGGGTGCAGGCAGACACGTCTATGTAGAGAGGAGACTTCTAAAGAAGGGAGCTCAACTTCAAGGCCACAGTGGGCTCCACTCCACTCATTCACCACCTGGGATACTGCCAGACCAGAAGGCAGCCTTCAGCCCAGCACTGTGGGCTCTGAGCAAGGAGCCATGGCTGGCGCCCCAACTCTGAGCCTCCCCGGCCACAGGCCTCAGCCTCAGCAGGTTCTGTGACCTCTGCAGGAGTCTGAAGGCAGGAAGATACCCACCCCAAGGGATGCTGGGAGGACCAGAGCGCACAATGACTCCATGTGCTTAGCACAGGGCCTGGAAAGGACAGTCCAACCCCAGGCGAACACGCTGGCCCCAGAGGGGATTCTGGGACCCAGGGGAGGGAGGGTGGGACTGGCCTGACCACTCCGAAGATGCCCCAGGGCCTCTGCCCATCCCCCCCTCAGTGTCTGCTTCCTCTACATGGGCTTCATCTTCAGTCAGGCCCTTCCCTAGGCAGCCAAGATGGCCATCCTCAGACCCTGGACAGAAAGACATAAAGAGAGACAGGCAGAGGGGCAGAGACAAAGAGAGGAACAGGACTTCTCTCCCAATGACTGAAGCTGGAAGTAATTGCAAGAGAGGCCTATCTCTGTCTCTGTCTCTGCCATCTCCCAGTTACTCCAGTCCAGGCCATGTGTCCAGCCCCTCGCTGAGGGGTGGAGTTCTGCGATTGGCCAGCCTAAGTCATACAACACACACTGGGCAGATTGATGTTAATGTTATTGGGCGCCATAGGGTCTGACTCATAGCAACCCTGTGTACAACAGGACATGTGTCCAACCCCGAGCCAACCCCCATAGCTAAGACGTGGAGTTCTGTGATTGGCCAACCTAAGTCACATGACACACGCTGGGCAGATTGATGTTATTATTGTTGGGCACCATCGGGTCTGACTCATAGCAACCCTGTGTACAACAGGATGAAACCCTCCCCGACACTGCCAGGCCCAGCACTGATGTCAGTGCTTCTCTGCTATTCATAGGGTTTTCAACGGCTGATAGTTTCTAGATTGTTTCCGGAGTGGGCTGCCAGGTCTTTCTCCCATTTTTAAGGAGCTGGAGATCGAACCCAGAGACTCAGAGAGTACAGAGCAAGCACTCTACCAACTGAGCTACACCCCAGCCTCAGGCAGAGGAAGAGGCTCAGTTTCCACTGCAGTGGCCCCTCCTAAACACTCGGCACGTGCCAGTCGCTCCTGTTACTACACAGAGCTGAGGGGGGGCAGGGTGTAAAACCCCCATGTGCAAGTACCAGTCCTGTCCCCTCCCAGCCACAAGGTAGGGGACAACGCCCTGCCTTGCCTCACCAGCCCCTCATCCCTTCCCTCCCCTCTCCTCTTACTCTGTGAGTTCTGGGCCTCATAGGGCCACCTGCCCTCCTCCTACCCCTGCAGCAGGTGGGCTTTCCATGCGTGGGGACTGCAGCCTTACCGTCTGCCCCAGCACTGGCTTCAGCTGCTGGACCGCAAGGGGCTGGGAGGTATAGCCGGGGCCAGAGATGCCGAGGGGGTGGAGGCTCCTGGGCTGGGCTCTCACTGCCTGCCAGCAGGGCGTATGGCACTTGCTGTGAGCAGCACAGCCTCGGCAGCCCACTAGCTCTTCCTGGAGGGACATTGAAGCCTGGGCACAGCGGTGCTGGAGCAGAGACCCTGGGAAAACCTCGTTCAAGACTCAGGCCAAGGGACAGGTGGCAGGTGGGGGCCAACAGGGACATCAGAGAAGGAGCCCTGATCCTCTGACAGCAGCGCCCTCCATGAAGAGATGCTGCGGGCTGAGGGTGCAGCTCAGTGGTACGGCACTTGCAAAGCATGCAGGCGCAAGGCCCTGGGTTCAACCCTCAGTACCGCAAAAAAAAAAAAAAAAAAGAGATGCTGCCAGTCCGGGAGATCGAACCCAGAGCCTCAGAGAGTGCAGAGCAAGCACTGTACCAACTGAGCCACACCCCAGCCTCAGGCAGAGGAAGAGGCTCAGTGTCCACTGCAGTGGCCCCCCCTAAGCACTCAGCACCTGCCAGTTGCTCCTGTGCTACTACACAGAGATGAGGCCAGCGTCTGAGGCGCCCCCGGCCCGGAGGTCTCCCCAGCACACCCCCGGGTACACGCGAACTCTCCGAGCCTCGGCTTGAGCCTTGTCCACTCTCTGTTGCTACAGAAAACCCCTGGGGCAGGTGAGTGGGAAGAAAGGAGGCAGAGCTACTCCCATTGCTGGAGGGCGTGGCACCGGGGAGCTCAGCATCGTGGTGGCCCGAGAGTGTGCGGA